>CM056581.1:95732295-95754795 GCA_029721435.1 Gymnothorax reevesii | reverse complement strand
GTCTTTTAAACAAGTTGCCACATGATAGGTTTTCAACAGCTTTCATTTTCATATCTTGCATCGCAGAGCAACAGTCACTGCATTTAGCGCTCCAAGGGTTAATGGGGCCTTGTGATGTCAGTGTTAAACTGGAACCGAAGGCTAGGGATCTGTGATGAGTTGGTGATATGGCCCGCTCCAGGCTTCATGACTGTATGTGACTTTAGGCAACACTGACTGGTAATTAATTAGCAAATAGTCGCTCCCTGACTCGGGCCTTGATTTGGACAATTCCAGAGTAAGCCTGACCAAACAGCACATGATAATACTGGCAACTGAGCATAACTGAGCCACTGAATGCCTGATCTGACCCCAATATTGAGATTTTTAAATCAGGTCGGAAAAACATTGACTTGCACTGTATTTTAAATGAATGTGCTCAAATTTAGGAAATTTTATTTAAGGCATCAGATATATAAAAATACAACCTCGATTCTGAAATAGTTGGGACAAAGTGTAAATTGTGACTGAAATCAAAACATAATGACTTTCAAATCACACCAGCCAGTATTTTATTTACAATAGAACTGAGATAACACAGCAAATGTTGAAACTGAGAAATTTTACAATTTTATCCATGAAATGAGCTCATTTCAAATTTGATGGCTGCTACTGGTCTCAAAAAAGTTGGGACTGGGACCTGTTTACCATGGTGTAGCATCCCCTCTTCTTTTTAACAAAGAGTGGAGGCGTCTGGGCATTAAGGAGACAAGTTTCTTGAGTTTAGCCATTGGAATTTCATTCCACTCTCGATTAATACAGGCTTTCAGCTGCTGGAGAGTTTTGGGTCTCCTTTGACGGACTTTTCGTTTAATTACGCGCCAAATGTTCTCAATTGGTGAAAGATCAGGACTGCAGGCAGGCCAGTTCAGCACAAAGGCTCTTCTACTACGAAGCCATGCTGTTGTAATAGCTGCAGTTTGTGGTTTTGCATTGTTCTGCTGAAATATATAAGGCCTTGCCTGGAATAGATGTCGTCTGGGGGGGAGCATATGTTGCTCTAAAACCTTTATATACCTAAAACCTTTATATACCTTTCAGCATTCATGGTGCTTTTTAAAACATGCAAGTGTCCCACACCATATGCACTAATGCATCACCATACCATCAGAGATGCTGGCTTTTCAACTGAACGCTGATAGCAGGAGGGGTGGTCTTTCTCCTCTTTAGTCCAGAGGACACAAGGCCCGTGATTTCCAACAAGAATGTCAAATTTGGACTTGTCTGACCACAGGACACTTTGCCACTTTGCTACAGTCCATTTTAATTGTGCCTCGGCCTACAGAACACGGCAGCACTTCTGGATCATGCTCAATAATGGCTTCCTTTTTGCTTGATAGTTTCAGGTGGCATCTGTGGATGGCACGATGGACTGTGTTTACAGACAATGGTTTCTTGAAGTATTCCTGGGCCCATTTAGTAATGTCAATGACAGAATCATGCCGGTGAGCGATGCGGTGGCGTCTGAGGGCCCGAAGATCACAGGTATCCAGTGAAGGCCTTTGGCCTTGTCCCTTATGCACAGAGATTTTTCCAGTTTCGCTGAATCTTTTAATGATGTCATGCACTTTCAAGGCATTTTCAATTTGACGTTGAGGATCATTGTTTTTAAAGTATTCCACAATTTTTTCATGCAAGCCTTCACTGGTTGGAGAGCCTTTGGCCATCTTTACTTCTGAGAGACTCAGCCTCTCTAAGACATCCCTTTTATAGCCAATCATGTTACACACCTGATGCCAGTTAAATTAATTACTTGCTAAATGTTCTTTCAGCTGATTTTCTTATACATTAATAGCTTTTTCAGCCCTTTTTTGCCTGTGTCCCAACTTTTTTGCGACCTGTTGCAGCCAGAAAATTTGAAATAAGCTCATTTTATGGATAAAAATGTACAACGTCTGAGTTTCAACATTTGAAATGTTATCTATGTTCTATTGTAACTAACATATTGCCTCATGTGATCTGAAAGTCATTGCATTTTGATTTTATTCACAATTTACACTTCGTCCCAACAATATCAGAATTGGGGTTATATATATATAAAATGTAAATATATCTATGTGTGTATGTGTGTGTATGTGTGTGTTTATATATTTATTTAAGCATAGCACTTTGGATGACGTTTTTGGTTTTGAATGTGCTACACAAATAATCCTAACTTGACTGGAACTCAGCACTGCAGTATAAAACAATTATTCACAGACTGTTACTAATTAAACATTACCAGCAAAACGTCTAATATTTACACAATGGTTAAATGTTAGATTTACTTCAAATGCTATGTTGACAGGTTCGACGCAACTGTGTGTTAAGTAACTTCCCAAGATTTTAACCCCAATCAATAAATCAAGTGGCTCAGAAGTTACTTAATGCTGTTGCGTGGGTTCTGTTGACATAACGCCCTTAGGTAACTCCACACATTTCAGTTTATTGAGCGAACACTTTGAGAGGCACGAGTTTGTTTTAACTCTTGGAATCAATTCAACGCCCAATTATACATTTTGATCCGTATTGATCCTGAGGTCGGGTGTGTTTTTGTGGCTCATTGACGGCTGTGAGCTACGGTGTCTGGTCGACAGGCGATTCATCTGCGCGGCATGATCGTGGGTGAGGTGCAGTTATGCAGATTAGCAAATGAACACGCGTGTTCGTCCCTCTCTTTGTTTTCCCTCCATTGTGCGCTGCTGACAAACAGCTCTGCGAGGGAACGGGATTAGCGGGGTGGCGTTTGTGTTTGCTCTGAGGCTACAGTGTTTAAACACGGTTTTGGCTGAACCTCCTGGGGTTACCTACAAAAGCTGGTTTCTCTGAACCGTGGCTGACCACATTGAATTTTAAAAACAGGCCAGTCTTGCGTGCCGAAGTTAACATTCACAACTAATTTGTTCATTTCTGCTATCATCATATTATTGCTTCACCTCTGAAACCTCATTGAAATGAATGGAAAAACTTGTGAATATCTGATATTTTAATAGAATTTGGATTTAATTGGTTGATACGACCTGCTAAGACAGACTCAGATTTCATTGGAGGTCTCTTCATGCAGTTGTGGTCCTCGATTTGGGAATTGTAGCTCTTGTCTACTTGTACCTTCCCACATCTCCAATTAGTTCCATTCGAGCATTGAGTTGGGGGGGGTACAAAGGTATACGAAGGGCCACAAATCCTAACGGTAAAATGAATTTGAACTGTAATACCCTCAGATGGAATATGAACACCTGTCCTATCAGGCTATTAAAACTATATTTAAAGTTTTTAAATGTCTGTGTTCTGTGCATGCCAATTCGGTTTTAGGAAAGCAATAACACACTTCTGGCCACGTAATGCATATCTGTGTATTTGTGTGTGTTTGGTCATGATATTAAAGCATGAATAGGTAATATGAAGATGCGTAGAGAGAAAAAAAAATCGCAATCCATAATAAACTCAGTTTATGACTGTTATTCTCATATTAATATGTCTGTAATTTTTTTGTGCATCATCGTGACTAAAATATTAATTTGTGAAATGAGACTGTGGAGATAGAGATGATGTGGTATTACCAGGTCGTTAGTTGATGAGAAGTATTGTCATAATGTTGTTTTGGCTGAAAATTGCCATAAAGACTGAATTTGTGTGAGGAGAGAGGGAGAATTTCACGCGGCCGGTTTTGAGTCAGCGCTCTGCCGGCTCAGATCACATGTCTTTCGTAACCTGTGTGATGAAAGCCCAGGGTATGGGCTGTGACTCAGCCACAGCGCCAGGGTTAACCTCACTGCTCGCTATCGCTAAAAATGCTGAAGAAGGCAAAAAGAAAAAAACTTCTGCGTGGTTACGGTCCCCGGTGTGCTCTACGCCCCAGCGCTTTCCTGCTGACATTCTGACCGACCGAGTAATCGGAGGCCAGCCCTGATTTTACAGTGACCGAGCATGGAGAGTCACATGACCTCAGCCTGCCCCTCTTCTCAGCGCATGGATCTCTCTCTCTCTCTCTCTCTCTGCAACCCCCCTCTTTCTTTCAGGTTAGCACTGCAAAGAATATGTCTTCAGTAGGCCTGTGGGAAATTCTCTGTCCATTTTAATGTGGGGATGGTGAGGATGTTGTGTTTGGTTTGTGAAAATGAGAGATATTTTACTGTTTGAAACATCCTTCTAATCTTTAAAGTGTTTCTCTCCCCACACCCGTTAGGGGCTGATGGGTAATGTTATACCCTGTGGCGTCCGGGCGGGAAGCGGCTCCATAATTTGTCTAGGCCTCATTTCCCAAAGTGTTGACCACAGGCGCTTTAAATTTGATATGCAGGTTCTTTATGAGGGGTAGGTGTGCAGCGTAAGGGTCAGTAGTGGATTTGACCTTTGACCTTGGCACAGTGACCTGAGCCTTGCCACAGGTGTATGCCGCTATTTAGGAATAAGTAGTCTCGACGCTCAGTGTCGGCTTGATTTGTTGCTGTTTGGTTTGTGGTAGGTTTGAGATGTTGGAAATGCTCGGTTTTCAGTGGGGGTTCGTGTTTATGATGCTGTTTCAGTGAGCTTTTTGTAGTGTCACAATAGATTTATGTTAAAACTCAACTCTCTCTCTTGCTCTATCTGTTTCTTGCTCTCTCGCACCCAACCCCCCCCCCCCGAAATGTAAATGAGCTGTATCAGCGCAGTTATTATGTTCATTAAAATGAAAATATCAGCCTCAACAACAGTAGTTATGAACTGAAGCAATATCTGTTTGCTGCTTGGATCCTGGATAATGAAGGTGAAGTGGGGGGGGCTTCTCAACGGATGATTGCAGTAATTGTCTCTCTCATTCCCCCCATTTTCTATATCTTTTTCTCTCTGTCTTGTTTGTCTTTAATATTTCTCCATGTGTCTAACTTTCGCTGTTACAGTGACTGAGTGGCAGGCCCTATCCTCCATGACAGTTTATGTCCTGCGGTCCGTTACCGCGTGCCATCAGCAGTACTCACAGTTTACATTATTCTCTTCCAGCTGGGCGACAGGGATCCTGTAAGACCAAACGAGGGAAAGCTGATTTTGGATTAATTTGGCTGTGTCAGGTGCTCTGGCGAGCTAATGATGCCTGTTTCACTGACGGAGAGCAAATGTAAACTCAGGGATTATGTGCATATTAGTTTGAGTGAAAAAAACATAGTGAAAACATACAAAAAAGCCCCAGGATTATCCTCTGTTCGTACGCAGTTCCATGCTGTGGTTACGTGGCTGTCACATGTCTGAACTGGTCTGTCTGTAAACTCCCCCTCCCCCACAACACAAACATGACGGGTGATTTTCCAGCGACCAGGATTTCTCGGTTTGACGGATTATGCGTCATGTCTGATCGAGAGTTTTGAGCACTGAGTGAAAGTGAGTGGGGTTTTGCTGCAGTCACCTTTCGGCTCGTCTCTGAAGGGTCGAGCTCAAGAGCTCTTCTGATGCTATCAGCATTTTTCAGTGGATGCAAAGCTGCCCAAGGACACGCATCAACAACACTCGCAAACACAAGCACACGCCCAATCGTACGACACGCACTCCTTAAGAATGCACGTCTGCCACACCATGAATTTTAACAGCGTCACATCACAGGTCGTGCTTCTCTCCTGAATCATGGCTTGATTACTCAACTGTAAAAGAAAGTCAGCGTCAATAAGGATTGGATATACCACAACCCCAATTCCAAATAGGTTGACACATTGTGGCTTGTAAAGTTGAGTTGAAAAGTTTATTATAACTTTTACGATGTCGAAAACAGTGAAACAATATATTATTTGATGTTCTAATGTGAATTGAATTGCGTATTAAAAATATAAAATGTGATGGCTTCACATAAAGGTTGCACATGAGACTGTTTACCACTGTTTAACATCACCATGTTTTTTCATCGCACTCAGTAAATGTTTGGGCACAGAAGACACCAGTTGGTCAAGTTCAGCAGCAGAATTTCCTCATTGTGCTGGTCTTCAGCAGCCGAAGGGCCTTTGTTGCGCTAGATGTCTCTTCATAATGCACCTTAGATCCTCATTCTGAGCGAGGTAAGCCAATAAGCACTCATAATTCATGCAGAATGTGGTTTGGGGTTGTTTCACTGGAAAATACAGGGATTTTTAAGTAATTTATATGTAACTTTCGCCATTAATGGCGCAAGTCACCAATGCCATGTGCACTGTTACATTCCCATACCATGAAAGATGCTGGCTTTCAGACTTGGCTCAGGATAATAACACTCTTCGACTGAGCAGCTTTCTCAAATGACACGAAGCTCAGAGAAGTCGGTGGCTCTATTGCTTTGTGTTTTTCGCTCTGCATAGTAAAGGTTTGGTGTTGACTGACAAAGTTTTTTCACAGTGTATTTGTCCTGATTGCCACTACAGTCATGTGACAGTTCTTATGACAATGACGTCTTGAGGGACTTGCTATTCACGCACCAAAATGCCGCTGAATTCCTTCTATCTTTTATTTTATGTGCTGTAGAGGGAGAAGTGTTGTTCTCAAAGAGGTGGATTATAAGCTTACACACGCTGGCCAGCTGTAGAGCCCCGACTCATCTCTGACTAGGCCTTTTTTGGAGCCTCCTTCCTTGTTTAACAGGATTAATTCATCGGTTTAACATCACCTGGTCATATCACGTTATTACTGGAACTGGTCAGATCATTATTAGTGCAAAGTTTTCCCTTTGCTAGCTATTGTTTTGGAGTCTATCGCCGTCAGCGGATTTGGAATAGGCATGGATTTTCAATAAACAACTGAATTCACAAGCTGAACCATCAGATGATGTGTTGTTGCCGTATGTTCTATATGGTTGAAGATGAGCGGTCTTTTCAAATCAATCATTTTTGATTTTATTTTCATCCTCGATAAAGTGCTTACATTTTTTAAATCGGGGAGTTGCAGATTAAAAATTGTACTTCCCTCCTTTTTTTGCTAAATAGGACAAGTATGTGAAACTGTTAGTCATTTCCAGGTTTCCCAATCGAGTAAGCAAATTTAATTTGTCATGCTCACAGTAACTTTAGACAGTCTCACACTTTGCGGGACTCCATAATTATTGGCACCCCTGGTTAAAATGGGTTGTTCAGCTTCTAATAATTTCTTTTTTTTTCTAAATAATGTAGGACCACAATGGAAAAAAAAGAGGAAAATCCAACCTTTAATTCAAGTGCATTTATTCAGTGGGAAATTTTTTTTTACATTAAATCATATGTGCCACAATTATTACCACCCCTGATGTTAATACTTGTACAACCTCCTTTTGCCAACAAAACAGCACCTAATCTTCTCCTATAATGTTTCACAAGATAGGAGAATTCAGAAAGAGGGATCTTCGACCATTCCTCTTTGAACAATCTCTCTAAATCATCTAGCGACTTGGGTCCTCTCCTCTGCACTCTCCTCTTCAGCTCACTCCACAGGTTTTCAATGGGGTTGAGGTCTGGGGACGGAGATGGCCATGGGAAGAGCTTGATTCTGTGTCCAGGGAACCATTTCTGTGTAGATTTGGCCACATGTTTAGGGTCATTATCTTGCTGAAAGACCCAGTGACGACCCACCTTCAGCTTTCGGGCAGAGGCCACCGGAGTTTGACTTAAAATGTCCTGGTATTTCAAAGCGTTCATGATGCCATGCACCCTAACAAGGTTCCCAGGGCCTCTGGAAGAGAAACAGGCCCACAGCATCACCGATCCTCCCCCATACTTCACAGTGGACATGAGGTGCTTTTCTGCATACTCATCTTTTCTGTTCTGCCAGTCCCACTTAGAGTGTTTGTTGCCAAAATGCTCTATCCTGGTCTCATCTGACCAAAGCACATGGTCCCAGTTGAAGTCCCAGCACCGCTTAGTGAACTCCAGACGTCTGCGTTTATGATTGTGAGTGAGAGAAGGTTTTTTCCTTGCATGCCTCCCAAACAGCTTGTTGGCATGTAGATAGTGCCTGATGGTTGTTTTGGAGACTTTGTGACCCCAAGATGCTACCATTTGTTGCAACTCTTTAACAGAGAGCTTTGGAGAACTTTATATTTCTCTTACCATCCTCCTCACTGTGCGTGGTGGCAAAATAACCTTGCATCCTTGTTCAGGCTTGTTTACCACTGTGCCAGTTGTTTTAAACTTCTTAATGATTCCTCTGACAGTAGATATGGGCAGGTGCAGGCGAGTTACTATTTTCTTGTAGCCATTGCCTGACTTGTGAAGGTCGACACACATCTGCCTTACTTGAGTGGTGTGATCCTATGTCTTTCCCAGGTTGAAGAGTGGATAAGGCCTCTGTGTCACGTCATATTTATACCCCAGGGAAACAGGAAGTGAATAATTACTAATTAAATGTTCCTAGATACTCTGATCAACTTTGTAAACTACTGTAGAAATGACAGAAATACTTCAATTACATTTAATTCCTAGGAATTGTTAGGGGTGCCAATAATTGTGGAACAGGTGATTTTATGAAAAATAATTATTTCTTAGTCAGGGATTTTTTATCCCTTAAAATTCACTTGAGTTGAAGGTCACAGTTTTCTACAATTTTGAGTGTGAGAGTATGCTTCTGCAATAAAAATTGAATTTACTTTCAATTTAATCTTAACCAGGTATGCCAATAATTATGGAGGGCGCTGTTCTGTATTGAAGGACTAAAAAGATTAATAAAAAAGAATTGATGATTTGAGCTCCTAGAGGCATTAAGTCTTATCACACTTGTTGAGACAGATTTATTTTATTGCAGTTCATTATCCAGAATTCTCCATTTGTCAGGGTGAAAGGTTCAGGAAACGATCAGGTGAAGTAACTTAATTGTTCCTTGAAGAGCCTGTCAATTGACTTCCCCTGAAAAGAATTCCATGAAAACAGGCTTGGTGGCTTACGAAATATCCTGAAAGCTGTGTGTGTTAGAAGGAGGATGAGTGAGTGCTGCACACTAATGTGCTATAAACAGAATGTGTGAGGTGGCTGTGGTTTAGATGAGTGTAAAGGCCTGCTCTCTCCCCTTCTCTCTTTCTCTCTCCCTGTCTCTCTTTCTCTCTCTCTCTCTCTCTCTCTCTACAGCCATTGCACTCGGTTGTACTCTGTTTCATCATGGGATGAAAAAAATGCCTGGAAAAGGGAGGTCAACCAGGTCTATTTCCATAGTGACAAAGTCAGGGTTCTGACTGTACAGCGGGCAGGTATGACTCACACTGGAATGAGTTTGGGAAAAAAATTTCACTGACATTAGTGCTCCCTTTTGTGGGATGGCAAATTTCACACAGGCCAGCTGAACACCAAAAAAGAAAGCGGAACTTAAATTAAGCATGTTGACTGGATGAGTGAAAGAATTGCCATCAGTTGCATTTGACTTTCTGTTTGCATCTCCATGTTATTTATACCACAATACCTTTTTAGGTCCACTCTCTAAGAGAATAAAAAAGGACTTAGATCACTTCATAGCTACAGTGTGACCTCACAGAGTTTTAATTATTTGTCAAACATCAGCAATCAGTATAATCACTGTTGTGTTAAGTTAGAACAGTCTGTGCCCAGTCAGTGTAATTACTTTTGTGTTAAGTTAGAACATTCTATGCTTAGTCAAAGCAAGATAAACCAACCACATCCACCTGGGGGGAAAAAAAAAATTACATTTTTGTTTCATTGCAAGATTCCATCCATTATTTAATCAGTTCGGTTCCTGGTCAGTCAGAGTAATTACTGAATTAAAAATTTTAACATGAGACTGACTCTTTTTTTGCTCTGCATAGAATGCAACTCAGAAAAGACTTGGTTTGAAGTCTAGACTCAGACCAGACCCTTCCTGCATTATATTTTTTCCACATCACTGGCAGGCTTTGGTCTCAGTGTGACACTGTGTACATTGCAGTGAGGTGATCACAGGGCACTTATGATGGAGACACTAAGGAATGAAGTCCAACTAAGGAACTTCCCTAACCTGTGAGGAGGCTAACAAACTACCCAAAACTGTGTGGAGGCTAAGGAGCTACCCTAACCTGTGAAGAGGCTAACAAACTACCCTAACCTGTGAAGAGGCTAACAAACTACCCTAACTTGTGAAGAGGCTAACAAACTACCCTAACCTGTGAAGAGGCTAACAAACTACCCAAAACTGTGTGGAGGCTAAGGAGCTACCCTAACCTGTGAAGAGGCTAACAAACTACCCTAACCTGTGAAGAGGCTAACAAACTACCCTAACTTGTGAAGAGGCTAACAAACTACCCTAACCTGTGAAGAGGCTAACAAACTACCCAAAACTGTGTGGAGGCTAAGGAGCTACCCTAACCTGTGAAGAGGCTAACAAACTACCCTAACCTGTGAAGAGGCTAACAAACTACCCTAACTTGTGAAGAGGCTAACAAACTACCCTAACCTGTGAAGAGGCTAACAAACTACCCAAAACTGTGTGGAGGCTAAGGAGCTACCCTAACCTGTGAAGAGGCTAACAAACTACCCAAAACTGTGAGGAGGCTAAGGAGCTACCCAAAACTGTAAGGAGCTTTTCTAAAGCACCTCTTTGTTATTACACAGAATGTAAAATTGCCTGGATCTATTGTGTCTCAGACCTCTTACACTTGAAGCTCTGTTTTGGCCAAGATTTGCAATAGCACTGAAATGTTTAAAAGAACCTTTGAAATGTGTGCATTTTGACTGAGTGGAACCTAACAGAGTCCGTGGACCATTTGACACTTCAGTTCCTACTTAACAGACTACAAGTCATGCGTACCTGAGACATACTGAAAATCTGTGCTTAAATTCACACATGATCCTCTTATACATTATGATTCAAAGTCCCTTTCAATCTGACAAAGGAACTTCTCACTCCGCAAAAAAATGGAGAAAAAAACAAACCTGTACAAGTATCTTTTGCTCAAACTGACAACAAAAAAACCTGTCAGTAAGGTGAGATGATTTGACTAGTTTCAACATTTGCCAATGAGGCAATGACTTGTCACTTGTCAAGCACAGAGACAGTAAAACGCTAGTATTTGCAACTTTTTTTTAGTCTAGAATTAGGCTAAGAAGATTTTTAAATCTGACATTTTTTGCATTGAATCCTGCTGTGCGGCCACTCATTGCCACTACAGAGAAGGTGGTATGTTTTGAAACGAGCAGGACACGCAGCTGTAATGCTCAAACGGTGTGTCAGCGCAGGCTATGGCGTCGCAGCCAATTTGCTCACGGCATTGCAATGTGTGTCGCAATCATCCTGAAACGTCCCGTAAATGTGCAATGAATGCGCTCGCATGCTCGCAGAGAATGTGGCGTTTCTCTGTCACACGAGCGGGTTTGTGCTCTTGAAAACAAAGCGTAAGCTGCAGAGCAGGACTGAACGCGTGTGCTCTTGAATTAGCTTTGTTTTTTCTCCACACTCCGAGGTCCAGGCACTGTCAGAGCTCACTGCTAAAACTTGTTGAAAGTTCTCAGCAGAAAAGCATGTGCTCTCCTAACCGCACATTGCACAGGAAGACATTTTATGAGCGCTGATGGCCAGACCACAGGTGCTTGAGAGGATCTCTCCCTTCAAATTTATACAGTGCGAGTTTGCTCGTGCATGTGCGTTTGGGTTTATCTTTGTGTGTGTGTGTGTGTGTGTGTGTGTGTGCGCGTGCGTGTGCGTATTTTCTTGTCGGTTTGTGTATGTCGGTGTGGATGTGTGTGTTTTTGTGCTTGGGTTTGTGTGCATGCTTACATACATGTGTGCTTGTATGAAAATAAATATGTTTATGAGTGTATGCCTGCCTGTGTGTGTTCATGAATGAGGACTTGTGTATGCTGACGGTATGCGAATATGCATATGTTTGTGTGTGAGTGTATGTGTGCATATGCAGAGGTGTGTACTGCAGATGTTTGCACAGTCTGGCTGAGAGCACTGCTGCCTAATAACTAACTGTGCAAACCATGTTGGTGTTGCAAAAGCACAGAGAGTGATAAACACTGATACCTGTGGCGCTGCCCTCCTCAGGTGCAGTAATGGGAGCACAATCCCTCTGTGTTCGTGATGGCTCATAAGTGAGAATCGGCCCCTGTGCCAGCCTGCCCCAGGAATCTGCAGTTCTGTCTCCACAGCAGTGCCAGTCTGGCTGTGTGATGGAGGATGGCAGCCAGACTGGGGCGGGGTCTCTCTCTGTGGGGGGGAGATCCCCCCGCCCCCCTCAGCTCTCAGTGGGTCAGGGCCTCAGGATGTGCTGCTCAGGGCGGAGCCTCTTGAGACGGGTCAGGATGTGATTATGTGGGGGGAGTCTGATTCTCTCTTCCTGTGCGGCGAGGATTTCCGTCCACTCTGGTGAATGCTGTCTAACGCTGGGGCTCTGGTGTGTATGTATGTGTGTGCGTGCGTGCGAGTATGTGTGTGTGTGTGTGTGTGTGTGTGTGTGTTTCTGTGCTTGCGTGTGTGTGTGTGTGTGTGTGTGTGTGTGTGTGTGTGTGTGTGTATCCACTGAAATACAGTAAGCTCAAATATACAGTAACCACTGATATACAGTAAGCTCAAATATACACTAAGCACAAAGATTCAGTAACCACTGATTTACAGTAAGCTCAAATATACACTAAGCACAAAGATTCAGTAACCACTGATATACAGTAAGCTCAAATATACAGTAACCACTGAAATTCAGAAAGCACAATGATACAGTAATTACTGAAACGGAATAAGAACTGAGACCCGCTAATGACAGAGATAGAAGACACTGATATACTATAAACAGAAAGATACAGTCTGTACTGAAACACTACGAGACCTGAAATATGCAATGCAGAGATATTAAGTACTGGAATAAGGTCAGTGCATCGACAGGAAAGGCTCTGATTCCATGAGTATAAACGTACAGTAAACACTGAGACTATTAAACAGAAACAGAGTCAGCACTGAGATGCAATAAGGTCTCAGAAAGCAGTAATCCCTGAGGTATAATATGGACACAATAAAACACAATAATAAGAACTGAATCACACATACTATTGAGACTGTAAGCACTGACACACAGAAAGGACAGGACTAAGTCACCATAGTGCTACAGTGTACTCTGTGCAGTGAGAACAGATATTGACTGCAGCTGTTTGAACTGGGTGAGGCGAGTCAATGAAAGCTTCATTGGCAATTAAACAATTTATATTGCGCATGTTGTGAAATGTATTTTCTAATTATTAACCCCTCATGTCTGAGGCTCAAGTTGATGCTTCCCCACAAAACTAAAAGACTATGGGGATTTAAAGAGTTAAACATCGAAACTGCTTAGACAGAGGCTTTTGAGAATGGTATGGGCGCATGTACAAATTGCTGTGGTCAGTCTTTGGTTTCCAAGGCTCATTTGTTTATCTTTTCATCTCCGGAAAGATCCGTTTCCTGGCCAGTCAAAAGCCCATAAATCAGTCATATTGGGAGAGCAGGACACATTGTGTCTCTTTAATTGTGCAGTGGACTCTTCTGAGGTGTATCGAGTAAAAAAGAGATGTATCCTGTCTGTAACTCCAATGCCGAGACAGAAGGCAGAAGACTGTTAGATATGCTGTTAGCTTGCTGTTAGATATGACTGTTTTGTTTTAAACCATAATTAACAAATGTTTAACACTCGGAATTTTTGTTTTTTCTCGACACAAGTCCTATTATTTTTCCCTACTTCCTCTGCAATTGTGCAACATGTCAGGAATGAAAACTATAGTTTTAAAACCCCGTGGAAAAAGTGCATAGCACTGCGGTCAGTACAAAGGAGTGCCTCTCTGTGCTTTTGCAACACCAACGTGGTTTGCACAGTTAGTTATTAGGTGGACCAAGAATAAGCCATGGAGCCACACGCACGCTCCGTAAAACAAAGCGTGTGGAATAACCTTTGAGTTATTTTTGATGGGGCGATATTCCTCCTGTCTGAATCCCCAGCCGACCGCAAGCCTTTAGTCTCTGAATTTTGATGCTTTTTCTCAGGAATGTGCAGAGAGTGCCGACCAGCCGCATACATACAGTATTGGGTAATGTCGCACTGATGTAATCCTCGGTAATAGTCTTTACATCTGTTATAGTTTGCACGTCCTCAGGTCTGCAGAATGAAGTTAACTTGAATTGTTTACATAAGGAGTTTTTCCGGCAGCTCTCTAATCATCTAACGACACTGTTACCTCATGTTCTTTGGTCGCTTTCAGAAACACGATGCCCAGATTTTTATTTTTGGAATCTGATAATATACTGTACCTTTCCCAACTTAGGTAAAAGTGTAGAAGTAAAATGGTATAGTGCCATAAGTAGGACAGTGGCACTGTATAAAAAAGGACAATTGTCAAAACAATATGGAGTTAATGACCTGAATATTAACGCTGAACACTCTCACCTTGAATCATGTTTAACCTTTGACCTTTATGTTTTCCAATAAACTGTGCTGGAGTACAGTGCCAATTAAATATAATTTTTTTGTTGTCTAATTTCTTATGAACCACATTGAACTCATATGCAGATCTTCTTTTGTAAAACAGCCTGGGCCTTATTTGGTAGACTTTTTAATATTTTTGAGTTTGGGTATTGCAGATGATCATGTTTGAGTGTGGCTCAGTGGTTGTGGTGTTGTAAGACGATACAGTGCTTACTCCTCTGTTTTCTGCATCGGCGAGAGTAATAGGGCTCCAATATAAGCACCGTAAAAGGAGGTGGAATGTAAGTGTGGCCTGTTGGTATTTCGACTGAGTGCAATTCAGTGTCATTACTTGCGTAGCTCCCTCAGCATGAATGTACAACCTCAGTTTCTGCGAAATAGGGCCAATAATGATTGATAAAAACAGCAACCTGTAATTTGAAAATCCTTTATAACCCATATTCAATACAAAAAGTACAAAGACAAAATCATTAATATCTTAAGTCATCAGCTTTATCATATCAGTCTTTACCTCACTGACAGATCAGAATACGTCTCCGTCGGGGGGGCAAAATCACAAACAAGCATAGTCACCTGTGGGGTTCCTCAAGGGTCAGTCCTTTTGCCCATCTTTTTCACCCTGTACATGCTCCCCCTCCACCACGTCATCAGCCACGTTGGCGCATCTTATCATTGCTATGCTGATGATACACAGTTGTACTTAAAAACGGACCCTCAACCATCGCCCACCTCCACTTCCACATCACTCAAAACACTCACCTCCTGCCTAACTGAGATAAAGGCATGGATGGTCCAAAACTTTCTCCAACTAAACAGTTTCAATGCCGGCTACTCTAATTGGTACCCCACACCAGCACCAGTGATCCCCACTAACTTCCATAGCATTCCCAAAACAAGACATCTCACTATTCCTCTTAGTCACCAACCTCTGTGTTCGATTTCACCCTCACCTCACTTTTGAGGAACATATCAAACACATCTGCAGAACCTCATTTCTACACCTGAAAAAATATAGCAACAACTCTGCCCATCCATCACCCTTTCTAATGCGGCGAAACTCATCCATGCCTTTATCTCCACCCGAATGGATTATTGTCCCCTGTCGCGTGGAACGCGTAAAGCGACGGGACATAGTATTCACGACCGTACGTCCGTCCGTCCGTTCCTGCGTACGTCTCGAATCCCTGTCAGCGAGATATCTCAAGAACGAATTGGTGGATTTCCTTCAAATTTGATGTCAGCATGTATTAGGGTGATACCCCGGCGCCAGTCGATTTTGGTGACCTTCGCTTCACTCTCAAGGTCACACCGAGAGATTGCTCATTTTGACACGATTTCACATTTTGTGGCGGGGGACACAGACACGTTAGTGGCAAATACTTGTTATGCACTTATGCATGGTACCAACAAACACCTCCATAAAACTTCAGACACTACAGAACAGTGCTGCCTGACTACTAACAAAAACAAAGAAACACAATCACATCACCCCAGTCCTTCGCTCTCTCCACTGGCTCCCCATCACTGCAACAATTCAGTACAAAATTTGTCTCCTCATCTACCAATGCATCCATGGCCACGCCCCCAGCTACTGTAAGGTCCTGCTCACTCAACACACCCCGGCACACTCCCTTCACTCCACTGCTCCCAACCAACTCCACCCTCCTACAACAAGACTCAGGACTATGGGAGACTGGCGTTCAGCGCAGCCGCTCCACATCTGTGAAACGTCCTTCCGCTATATCTGAAGGAGCCACAGAGTCAGTAATCTTTACAAAAAGGACTTAAAACCCTCCTTTTTACCAAATTTTATGGTTTTTAGCACATTGTTTGTAATTTTAATTTTTAATGTTTGCTTTTTCTTGTCGTTTTCTATTGTCTTAATGGCAACTCCATGTAGCACTTTGAGATCTTGTGTGTAAAATGCATGAGAAATAAAATTTATTATTATTATTATTATTACCAATTTAACCCTCGGCATGCTAAAAGCAGCTTTTGTTGCTCAATGACGTAAGATTTTAAAACCAAAGCTGTTGAAAACCTATCATGTGGCAACTTCTTTAAAAGAGCTCCCTCGTTTTCCACGGAAAGCAGGTCTGGGCTGCAGGTAAGCCGTTCTAGTACCTGCACTCAGACTGCAAAGCCATGCTCTCTGTAATATGTGCAGAGTGTGGCTTGGCATTGTCCTGCTGGAACAAGCAGAGGCTTTCCTGTAAAAATGACATCAGGAAGGAGCATATTTTGTTTCCAAATATGCATTTATCCTTCTGGGACCATTGTGCTTTCTCAGATGTACGAGATGCCCATGCCAAGAGCACTAATGCTGCCCTAGATCATGACCGACACTGGTTTTTAAGCATAATGCTGATAACGCTCAGGATGTTATCCTCTCCTCTCCTCTGCTCTCCGGCCCTGAGAACACAACGTCGGTCATTTCTTAAAAAAAAAAAAAACAATTTGAAAGATAGACTTGTCTAACCATAGCATTTCTTTTCACTTCCCTGTCAGTCCATTTCAGATGAGCTTGAGCCCAGAGAAGTTTGTTGTGCTTTTGGATGACATTGATGCCTGGCTTCCTCTGTGCATACTAGAGTCTCAACTTGCATATAACGATGACATGACAGACTGAGTTTATTCGCACAGGTCTTCAAGAGTATTTCCGAACCGATGTGGTTATGTCCATTGCAGAAGCGGTTCCTAATGCACTGCTGTGAGGTCTCAAAGGTCATCCAGAATTATTAGATTTTACCAGTCACTCCAGATTCTCTGAACCCTTTCATTATTGACCGTCAGTGGTGATTCCAAGCAGCCGTACCTTGAAAGATGTTGATATCAATCCTTCAACTTCATCACTAAGAGGCAATAGAAAAGGCAAGGGCAATAGAAAAGCGTTGGTTTGCATTATAAAACAGCTGAGTGGGACGTTGAAGGGTTAAACTGTTTGGATATTTGTTCACACTGCTTTTGGCAAAGTGGTGGACCTCGAAGCATCATGCTAATAATCAATTGTGCCTTTTGTGATGGTGGACTTTATACAAAATCATAACTGAATCACAAGTCACAGTTTCACCTGTTCGTCAATGGAATGTTCTAAACTGGTGTTTTTATGAAGATTTCACAGCTTTCTCAGTCTTGCCATTCCCGTGTCCCAGTTATTTTGGAACATGTTACAGGCATCAAATTCGGAATTTGAGAATATTTGCAAAAATTCAAACATTTGAAGGGAAAAACATTTTAATCCCGTTTTCTAATAAATGTTGAAAAGATCATTTCCAAATCACTTAATTCCAAACATGTCAGAATGGCAACTGTTTGAAGTTGCTCTGCTGTTCACATACTTTAAAGCTTGCTTGTGTAAAATGCTGTGGGATAGCATTTTAAACTAAAATACAGTTTCTCTCAAGTGGACGATATTGACTTGTTTTTAGCTACTGCTTGCTTCTCTCTTCCCCCATTGGTGACGTTAGAATCACCTCATTGGCAATATTATTTAAGTATTCAGCAAAAAAGGTTATTGAAATAAGACAAATATAAGACTAAATTGCTTTTTGAGGCTGACTTGCGATTATTGAGGCTGACTTGCTGGTTTTTTCCTGTTACTGAAGGTCAGAAGGTGAAGGCTGTCTGAAGCCATCGGTTACATACAGTACAGCTCATGGGATGGCGGCGGCCATGTTTGAAATAAAGGACAGTGTTGTGCAGTTGGGCCCTTATGCACTCTGGGGGAGAGCAGATGGGGGGCGGTGAAGTTTTCACCGGTGTGTCTGGGCTAGACTGAGGACCCCTCCGGCGTTTGAAACTGTCTGGCGGTGCTAAACTGGGAACTGCTGACCCCCACACCCCACCCCGGTCGCGCCTCGTCTGATGCAATATTGCGGAAGATCCGGAGGGAAGAGTAAAGCTGTCCGCCCACTTCCGAGAGCCGAGAGACGACGGCTCCGCCTTTTCAGGCTCCTATTACCTGCCTCAGTGATCGACCACATCAAACACACAGCTGCGCTGCTGAAACTGGCCTACTGTCAGCCTGCTCAACCACAGCAACAACAATAATCATAATAATAATTACAATAATAATACAGGTCCAGCCCTGCATGACCAGCAGGTCAGATTTATAATGAATAATAGATGGATGGAAGGGTCAAATAATAATATAAATAAGCAAATAAAAAAGTAAATATAATTTTTTAAAAATAAATATGATTATTATTAGTTGTAATAAGAATTATTAGTAGAAATAATGTTTATTATCCCTAATAGTATTAAAAATAATATTAATAATAATTTTGGGATCTAAGTTGCCTCAAACATTCCTGTTGCAGATGGAGGTTAAAAGCTGTTGAACTGGCAGTTTCATTGCTGGTATATAGCTGACTGACCACAGGCCAGGGAAACACGTCAGTCATTAAAACTGGCTGTAATTCTTAGCATGACATCATGTCATTTGTTAAAGATGAGGATGACTGCGCGCTGTAGGGACAGTAAATATTAGTGCCTGTTTATTTTAGGCATATATCAGGCTGCCGGTTTGTGCTGGCTGTATACTTCGTTCTGTGGGCAAACAGCTATAAATCATTTGGCTCTGAGTGAATGCAAGAAGCTACAGCCAGTGTTATGACATGCTATCGCAAATGTCAAAACTGCTCAAAGTTACGAGGCCTTGGGATAGCAGAGCTGCATTAGGATTGGAACAGCTGTCCAGTTCTCATAAATGAAAATTAGATTAGCTTTACTGTCTCATGTGCGCACAGCCCACTTCCGTCTGGAGAGAGAAGGAAACAAGAATGATGCCAAGTTTTTGTCAGTGATTGATTGCAGCAATGATGAGTCATGTAATATTTTACGTAGATAGCACATTGTTTTTCACGGTGTACTTTGTTTTATCTTTGATGAAGAACGCTACACCTTTTGCTCTTACCTTGATGAAATGACCCTGTTTTCCCTTCTCTGGCCAGTACAGATGGTGACCCTGCTGTATTTCCATTTATTTTTGGAATGTCCGCAGGTTAATCTCTTCAAATCTTTAACAGGTCCACATTAATGTATAACCCCTGCTCTAATGACCACTTGCTTTTCACTGTACCAGCACGATTCTTAATAAGTGGTGCAATAAAATTTTGTGCAATTTGGAAAAAAAAAAAAAAAACTTTTGCAATAACACTGCTGACAGTGAGACAGACTGACAGATTGACAGACAGATGGACAGATAAATGCCTCTGAAAACAGTCCCCCTCTCCTTTCGGGCGGGGTAATCGGGTAAAATGGCCCCACAGAGGCTGTGACGCTGGATTGTGCCGGAGGAATGTTAGGTATGTTTTTAATGTGTGCATCTGATGAGTGTGAGTTGATTTCATCATGTTCAGGGAGTAGCTTAAATGCTACATGCTATCGCTGCCTGCCAGGTCCTCCAGGCTGCAATGCAAAACAGTCACAGGGTTTATTGTGACATCATAATAGATGCAGGACCTCGTGTTTTTCTGTGTACTGCAATTCATCGGACGATCAAAAATCCATCATATTCATTCATTCCAAAGAGAGAGAGTGAGAGAGAGAGAGAGAGAGGAAGAGATAATATACAGAGGAATGGATGGATGATAGTGGATGGTGATTGGATGATGGATTGATGGATGGATGATTGATGGATGTTGATTGGATGGCTGTCCTGCATGGAGGGGGACTGGAGAAACAGTTGGAAGAAGTGAGTCTTCAGTCTGTGTGAAAATGACAGAGGTACAGACAGGCGACAAATTAAAGGAAAAAACCAGAAGAAATGCGCAGACAAACTGAATGAATGCATTTTCCTGGCATGGGTTGGGTCAGCTCATCCCTTTAAGGCCGAAGGGTCACTGCAGATCAGTGCGGAGCAATTCTGTGTCAATCACTTTTATGTCCCACGATGGGAGGGGTCTCTTCCTGTGATCCAAACTCCACTGGGCACAAGGGGTCAGTGAATGATTCAATGAGTATGAAAATGATTCCAATCATACGCCACTGCCTTCACAGTCACCAGATCTCAGACTAATTTGACTCATATGGAAAATTGTGGAACACTGTGTTGGACTGCTCCTCATCATCAGATATGAAATGAGGGAATATCTGTCAGAAAAAAGCTCATCCATCCCTACAGTAGTGTCTTGCGCTTGTAGACTTTACACCAAGGCCTGATGAAGCTGATAGGGCAGTTTGTGGAGGCCCAACACCTGACTAACACTGTCTATGTTGATTTTTGCATTAATTTGTCACTCGTCTGGATCTGTATTTATGGCTACAGTATTGTACACCACTGCAGCTGCTCAGCAGACAGGAGAGCTGGCCAGTGTGTGTGACGGACACGTCCCCTGCAGACACTCTGCTGACTGTTGCATCATGCTGTGGAGGGGCGGCTGTAGAGGTGCGTATTGGATGGATAAGGACAGATGTGGTATTGCATACAGCAGGGGTGTCCAATCTTATCCAGAAAGGGCCGGTGTGGGAGCTGGTTTTTGTTAGAGCCCAACACTGACTCGCCTGATTTTACCTACCAAGGTCCTGATTGTAGCCTCTGATTAGTTAATTAGTGGAATCAGGTGCAGTTTCACTGCTGGCTCGGACAAAAACCTGCACCAGCACCGGCCCTTTGCAGATAAGATTGGACACCCCGGGCATACAGTAACATTAGCTGATAAATGGATAAGTGCATGCGCGGCAAGTCTCTTTGTGTTGTGAGTCGCTCTGGGTTGGAACATCTGCTAAATGTCTGTAATGTAATGTGATGCAATGTGATGTAATGTAATGTAATGTGATGTAATGATGTAGAGCAGTGGTGCCCAATCATGTGCCATGGAGGGCTGAGAGAATGCAGTTTTCATTCCAACCAATCACTGCACCACCTGATCTTACTTATGACCTCGCCTTCAGGCAGGGAGGAGGGATTTGATTGGTGTAATGAGCTGCTGTAGTGATTGATTTGAATGAAAACTTACTCTCCGCCTGCCATGGCACATGACGTAAAGAGTAGCCAGTTCAATGGAAAACAACAGGAAGTGCACACATCCACAGCAAAGATAACCTGTGTGCATTTGTCATGAACAGAAGTGGTCGTCACCGCACTTTTATTAACTACATATTTACCGTAAACGAGATCTATCCCAAATATGATCGGAACCCTCAAGTTAGCGCATCAAATTTTCCGATTCTCTTCCTCTGTGGTGCGAGAGCCCCCGGCTCTGGAATGGCCTCCCTGAAGCTGTCTGTGGTCGTACCGGCATTTCCTCACTCCGTCCTTCACTGAAAACACAGCTCTCCTCCCCTCTACAGCCTCCCTCAGCACTGGCTACTGCCCCCTGCTTTTCCTGTCTTTACTGTTGTTTTTATCTAAATGTTCCTCCTCTATTTCTGGGGTTATATGTGAGTGATTTTGCATATGTTCTGAAAGCTAATATGATGGCTCTTTCATAAAATACATGCACGCAGAAACTTGAATATGAATCCCACTCAGAAAAGATTTTGCAGAGCTTATGTATACGTAATGTGCAACCCCACTTCCAATATAGTTGGGACAAAGTTTAAATTGTGAATAAAATCAAAACGCAATGACTTTCAAATCACACCAGCCAGTATTTTATTCACAATAGAACAGAGATAACATAGCAAATGTTGAAACTGAGAAATTTTTTGCAATTTTGTCCACAAAATGAGCTCATTTTAAATTTGCTGGCTGCTACTGGTCTCAAAAAAGTTGGGACAGGGGCCTGTTTACCATAGTGTTGCATCTTCTTTTTAACACAGAGAGGAGGCGTCTGGGCATTGAGGAGACAAGTTTCTTGAGTTTAGCCATTGGAATTTGATCCCCCTCTTGATTAATACAGGCTTCCAGCTGCTGGAGAGTTTTGGGTCTCCTTTGATGAACTTTTCGTTTAATTATGCGCCAAAGGTTCTCAATCGGTGAAAGATCAGGACTGCAGGCAGGCCAGTTCAGCACACGAACTCCTCTACTCTGAAGCCATGCTGTTGTAATAGCTGCAACATGTGATTTTGCAATTTTCTGCTGAAATACAAAAGGCCCTCCGTGGAATAGATGTCCTCTGGAGGGAAGCATATGTTGCTCTAAAACCTTTATATTCCTTTCAGCATTCATGGTGCTTTTTAAAACATGCAAGTGTCCCACACCATATGCACTA
>CM056581.1:95684795-95727295 GCA_029721435.1 Gymnothorax reevesii | reverse complement strand
AAAGCTGAATGAATCGCACTCTGGAATTCTCCGGTGCCCAGTCCCATTTCAGAAAAATGGCTCTTCCTCTGGGAGCACTTCCGAAACGCGGTGCCCGTCAAGCTACGAATCCAGGCACGGAAAAAAAAGAAACACAAAGAAGAAAAGCACTTTTTGAGTGCCAGCATATCATCATCATCACATGCAACTCCTGGCAATGATGTTGTCTCCCGCTGCAATCGAGCCGCAGCGAGCGCCGGATGCCGTAACGCATGGCAATCTGCAAGCAAGAGCCACGCCGCGGCCGTGAGTGATCACCTCACGGCAGACGCATCACACGCTGCAGATGCTAATCTAACTAGACGGCCGTCCGGATGAAAAAAACCCTGACAGAGAACAGAGGAGAAAACAGAAATTCACTAAGTGAAAGAAAGTTTAACTTTGCCCAGTCGGCTAAACTCTCCGCCCAGCTGAGATTAGGGGTGTGGTGTGGTGTGGTCTGACAGCAGGACATAAGTCATATTTCATGAGTGTAATTCCGCTGAAATAAGGAACTCTTCCACTGAAAAGTGATTCACCTGGATGAGAGTGTCAGGTAGCCATTGCCTCTGAGTTTTTTATACCCTGCTGTAAGCTGCAGCTCCTGCAATCTCTGTTACGCTGCGCAGCACTATGCAGTTACACATCCCTTACATTTCAAACCCCACAGCAGATGATTAGGCAGTTCGCCCGAGGGAAGCTCGCTGCGAGCAGGGGATGGCCTGTCGCTACGCCCATAACGGAAGTTATTTCTGACACCGCGTTTCCCGCAAACAAACAGAGCCAGCTGATGGGAAAGTTATGTGGATTATTAAAAATCTGTATGTCAGAGGCCGGTGTGTTAGAAAGTACCGGAATTCCCCACCTGAAACTGACAGAGCTGCCTGGGGTGGGGGAGGGGAGAGGAAGTGTGCTGATTGGCCCATGGGAGGTAGTGTGCTAATCGCATATTTACTGCACTTCATTCATCCTGCATCCTTTTTCCTGGAAGTCATATGAGTACTTATAAGTGTAAAAGTGTGAGAGATAGCAGTTTGGCCTGGACAAATAAGTAACACACACACACACGCACGCATGTGCGCACACACGCTAATGCACACACAAACACACGCACATGCACACACACACACGCTAATGCACCCACACGCATGCACCCACAGACACAGACACGCATAAACACACATGTACGCAAACATGTCAGCGCAGTGATGTCGCAAATCCTATTTCAACATTAGACGTTGAGTCTTATCACGATAAGCTGTACATTTTGGTTTTAAAGTAAATGTTCGTTTTTAAATTCCTCCTGCTGTGTTTATGCAAGCAATGTCATGAGATATTGCATGTAAGATCAGTGGTGCAACTCATCTCAAGAGATTTAATCGCATAGGGACTTCCTGATGAAATGAATGTTATGTAGAAATCAGTGGGAGGGCATGATGAAATGACGTCTGTGTGTGTGTGTGTGTGTGTGTGTGTGTGTGTGTGTGTGTGTGCGCTCACACATTCTCTTGCTTGTGTGAGAAATATACAGAAAATATGCCTTCAGAATGTAGTCTAGACAAAAAGGCCTCTGCAGAGATGGTGAGGTAAATGAGTCAGACTCTCTCTCTCTCTCTCTCTCTCTCTCTCTCTCTCTCTCTCTCCCCTCTGTTCTCCAGTGGTTGCCAGCAGCGATGGTCGCCATGTGTGTCTCCGCAGACAGTGAGAGTAGATGTCTAACCTCACACGTTACGGGCCTCACGAGCTCTCGCCATATTTCCCTGTCTCACGCAAGACCTGCAATACTACACACTTATGTCATGATGAATTATTAATAAGACTGGTATTGTTAAAAGAGACCTGACCTAAAATGGACTGCAATGGTCAATGTAAAGACTTCTGTGGGCAATAAGATGACGTTTGAGGTGAAGGGCTGTATCAGTGGGCCATAATCGCTATTGGATTATTATTCTTATTATTATTTTATTACTGTCTTGCATTTTCAAACCTGAAATCTGGAGAACTGGATACAGATTGGCCAAAAGTATGGAGGAGTCTTTGTTCCCGACACCAAAAACCTTGACACTCGTTCAAAAATCTTTCTTCACCTGTTTCAAGTCTGTTTTCCAGGGTCAGAGGGAGTCTCACCCAGAACCGTAATGCTCGATGCGCATGCTCTGAACAGAACTATCGCTGTCCATGAAAACATCGCTCTCTGCCCATAACTATTGTCCTGCTAACCTCACCCCTAAACTCCCTCCCCTACCGAGACGCTGGACTGTCCAACTGCATAATCATTCTCTCCCGCACACCTGCTTCATATCCACAAACATCAGACATGTCCCTGCACCACAGACAGAGTACAGACCTGGGGACAGGTTAGGCTGACGGACACACAACGGGCAGGGCGAGACGCCCGTCATGGGACCATAGAGGTGAGCTGTGTGTTACTGTTTTGAGTTAATTTAAAAATTGCTGGTGAATGTTTGAAACGTGGAAACACCCAGAATCTTTTTCAGTGACATATTAGTGATTCTTTGTAATATTTCTGATGAGAGAATTTACGGATAGTTTTGTCAGGAAAAATACCCTGGCCATTCTCAGACCAGATTGAATTTTAATGTTGTGTATGAATTAGTCTGGCACCTCATCCACCCATCCATCCATTATCTTTCTATAACCATACCTCCCTGATATGTCCGAGGCTTGTTGCGCTAATATGGCGCAGAAAGAGAGAGAGAGAAAGAGAGAGCGAGTGACTCGCTGTGAGAAAGTGGCAGTGCGCACAACCATGCCTACTGTCTCAAACACTGTGCTTCGGTGTGACACTGGGGTGTTGAATTTTACACTGGTGTGTATGTGTATCTGGGGTGTAACTGGTCGGTCTCTGGATGAGGTCATGAATCCTGTACAGAAGCTGTCGCTGGAGTTGTTTGGATATACTCTTCCTTATCTGAAAATGCTCTTTATACTGATGACACTCGGCTCATTTGAACCTTTTAAAAAAGAAAGCAGGAAGATGCTAACCTACACTTTAATCCCATTAAAGTACTTCAAATAATGACCAGCCTAATAATTCTAACACCTGCTGTTTAATGCCTCCGACCCCTGCGTGTTTGTGACTGTGCGCCTCCACTGTGGCTCATCTCAGCTGCCGCACATTGGTTGGAATGAAAGGTTTACTGACCGGCAGTGTAAACAGACGAGGGCCAATGATGCGTGTCGATCCCACTTCAGGGCCCCGCCCGCCTCATTTGTGATTTGACGTTTCATGTGTGATTGCAAAAGCTCCCGTTGCCTTTCCAGCCCATTACAAAGGTGCAGGAGACCAGTGAACAAAATTGTGTGAATTCAGAAAAGCCCTGTTAAATGTGTAAAATTGCAGTGGTATAAAGCCTTTGCACGGTTGTTTGGACCAAATTGACAATGTAACACCGTTAATTTTGTTTGTGCCTTTGTGCAGTTCAGTATTTCTGCTTCTGTCGTCATGTGTATGATTTGTATCATAACCAGTTTCACTGGAGCATGACCACTGGCGGACATCGATGATGTCACTGTAACTTTGGGCAATCTTTGCAAGTTGTGGAATTCAGCCGCTGAGGAAACTGCAGCCAGGCATTTGTAGAAAAGAGGAAACTGTTCGCAGAGGAGCTGTCTTACTTTTCCAGGTAGGAAACAGTGGTCTGCAGAGCAAAGTGCACAGAAGGAAGGCCAGTCCATGCTACCTTTGTTCTAGTCCATCTCCATGAAAAATCTGCCACTGATCTGGGGTCTGGGAGGCAATGAGCTGGCTTGTCAGTACATATCAACTCTCAATCACGGGCCTGGAGTCAGTGTCTATTTGTAATGACCGGGACAGGAAGTTACAGGCTGGACTGGCAGTACATAGCAGCTCTCAGTCGCTGACCTGGGGTCAGTGTCTTCAATGATTGGGTCAGACAAGCGACGAGCTGTCTGAGCAGCTTAATATGGTGCTCAGCCACTGACCTGGGATCAAGGTTTGGTCTTAATTGTGGGGTGAGACAGGCTATAAGTTAAACTGGCAACACAGAGCAGATCTCCAGCGTTTCGTAGGATGTTTGGTAGCAGCTCGAGTGACGTGTGCTTGCTCTCTGGTCTGCTCCGGGGAAGCTAATGTTTACGCATTCCTGGCCGCGCTATAAATACAAGGCCTGCTTTGTTCCCATGGAGAGGATCTGAGGGCTGCTGGGAGCTGTGCTTCCACACTGCCAGCGCTCCCATCCTCCCCGGGAGGCACAGTTCCCAGGATGCCGTGCAAAGCAGAGGAACTGAACTCAAGATAATGAGCTATAACGGACACCACCGGCTCCCATCGCCCTGATAACAACACAAGTCAACATTCAGTGCTTCCCTTGTGTATCTGTGTGTGTGCGCGCGTGCGTGCATGTGTGTGTGTGTGTGTGTCTGTGTGTATCATTGTGTGTGTGCTGATGAGCAACTGTTTTCAGTGTTTTGTGCATTTGTATAAGTTTGTTCTCATTCATGTTCTTGAGTTAAACAGCTGATTAAGTTGTGCTAAAGAGCAGGCTGGATGGGGTCAGTGCGCTAAAACCTTTAAGTACACTTGCTCATGAGAGAGACCAGCCCAGCCCTGTATGCTAGCAGTTAAATGCTCTGTGATGTCCTGTGTACTTGTGGGTGCTTAGCAATAAGAATGTGTGTAATAGACAACTCAAAGTAATGTGACCTTTATGACAACTGCGGCTCGACTGCCAGACGTAGAGGAAGTAGGGAGCAGCATTGCGGAATCAGGAAACTACTCACCTGCTGGTCATTAACACTCCTGTACCTGGTACTGCCAGCCAGCTCTATTCTTCCTCATATAGGTCACTGAGCTCTGCATGCGCAATATTAGTTTTGTCATGTAAACACCACACTTCATTACAAATGGCTTTCATGATGAAACAATAGCTTCTACCTCTCCCAGCATTAATATAACTGCTATTGTGAATAATAATAATAATAATAATATTTTATTTAATGTTGCACTGTCCTCAGACCCAAGGGCACATAATGGGGAATGATTTTAAAATCAGTTCAGTCAAGTAAGCTCATGTATTAAGATTGAACAAATTTATTGACATGTAGATGAAGTGACATTTGAGTTTGGCGGAAGGTTCTGCTCTGGAGGTGCGCTCTACCATGCAGAGCAGGAACATACCTAAACAACAACAACAGAAGTAGGGAGGGAGCAGAGTTTAAGAATCCCCCCCCCCCCCTAAACCAAACGGGTGGAGGCTCGGGTGGAGGTGGCAAGCAAAACATTTCTCACCTGCATGTGAGGCATCAGATTGAGCTGCAAAGATGTTCCTGCTGATTGTGCTTAAATAGACCAATGTAATAGGATGTTTGCTGTTGCAGCTCTGTGATTGGTGTACTCTCGCTGACGCAGACAACCGCATAGGTGATGCAGAATGACCCGAGTTTCCTGCCTGAACAAGTTCCACTTATTAGTCTCGAACAGCTATGTTCAACAAGAAGACAGACAAGTAATCAGACTAGAGAATCTAATGTGAGAGACTGAGGGTCGAGGGAGATGGGTAGGCCAGCGTTGCTTATGGTCGGCTATGGTACATTTTTGGTGGCTAGTGGTATGTTATTCCATTGAGATTTGAAAATATAAATGACAAGGTATCACGGAAATTTTGTGGTTCTTTGTACTGGTCCCTGGGGAACACCTAGTGTGGTGGGGGAGGATTTGTGATTGCTGCATGTGAGATAGGATCCATTATGTACAAAAATGCCTCGTAACATTTAAGATGAAATAATGTATCACTTAGTATGCATAAAACATAATATATTCTATTCTAGGCTTTTTTTTCTTTTTCAGAAACTCTCCACTCATGCTTCATATATCTGTAAACAAAGGAGTTGCTGATGGAATGACCTCAATGTATTGCATCATTGGGAACGTTTTGTAAATCTTTTGAACATTCATTCACTGCTTTCCATGGGAAAAACTGGACCACGCTGGTACCACGCTGAACAAAATACCCCATTAGCACCAGATCTTATATGCAGTAATTCATTTTAATGAGAGTGATCTTTGACGTGTTCTCGGTTCTGCGTAATTTTGGAGAATCCCCATCTTCCCATATGCTTACCACGCACTTTATTAAATTATTAATGAAAACCTCCGCTAATTGAACGGCGTCTCATGTTATTCTGCATGTACACTCCCCTTTAAATGTATCACATTGTAAAAATAAGCTGGTTTTCATGGCTGTTTCATGATATCAGCAATATGCATCTTTCACTCTTTTTAAAATGATGTTTCAAGAATGATTGCGCAGTCAGTGATCAAGAAATTCTGTAAAACTTTTCGTAAGCTTGTTAAGCAATTGTTTCCCTTGCGAAGGTTTCGAATTATGAAACATTTTACCACGTGGTAAATATTGTGGTCCCAAACTGGTCCAGTGGGTTAAGTGAGGGCGTGTGACAGGGAATGTACGAGGCATTGCCTACATCCAAACTGTTTACATAATATGCACGAAATTATCCATAACCGCTGTCATTAACTGTTCCCCAAACCGTACACTTGTTTTTCATTTCCCTCACCGCTGAAAATGCTCACACGTCACCAAGCTCACTCTGTGCAGGTATGGATCTAGCCTTAGCTTATCTACAGGAGTATCTCGCTTCGTAATGACAGACTCCTGCCCTTTCTCAGCTTGTATTGTTGTCGAGAATTATCCTGCTTGACATACCGTTGAGCTTCTCTCCCACAGGAAAAATCCAATTACAGTGTTATTTTTTCTTGCAGCGTCAATGTGGTGCAGCACTATGGGCAGACGTGGACTTTGGATAACAGCATGTCAACAGGAACAGGATTAATAGATTTAAAACTATGTAACTTTTCTTGTAACTTCTGCAGTGTTTTCCTCATGTTTCATTGAGATGGTGAGCGAGACGTTACTCTTCCTCTTTCCTCTCATTAAGGTCGCATTACATCATGCCATTCAGAGAAAAGTGAATTGGGGAGATGTTAATTTTAACAGTCCCTCAGAAAAGAGAAGCGCGACTGACTTTCTCAGTACGGGGTCGTCTCTGACTGTACTATTTTCTGCAGAAATTCCAAGTTTTTAATGTTTATTAGTTACAGAAATGAAAACTTTTAAACAGGTTGAGGAAGGCCATACAGGGCTTGACTACACAAGGCTCGCACATACAGATCTAAAGACTGCTGTTACTGTCAAATTTTTTTTAGTGTTACCACAAACCAGTGAGATACTGTAAAATTTTCTCTTCAAACCAGCGATAACAGATTTTGTACTTTGAGCAGAGACGATTAATACGGTGAAATGTGCGACTGACATCATAGACACCACCGGAGTATCACTACTGACTGATGGTTCTGTCAGACTTTTCCCAGATGTCGGTGAGCGTGCACATTTTCTTATGAGACATTGCGATACACTGTCGAATTTTCACGATCAGCCACGGATGGCACCAGTGATATTCTCATTTGTCCACTTTACACCAGTGATATTTACAGATTTATTTGGGGAGATGAGAGGTGTTTCCTAATATTTATGGTGACCCAGTGCCAGGGCCTGATTCTCACAGCAGGACTGTGATTGGCTGATTCAGAGATAGAATGACACTGGCTGTGATTAGTCAGAGATCAAAGGCTTCAGCCCTGTCGGGGATGTGGGGGCACCGTCCACCAGGGGGCGATGTTTGGTTGCAGAGAGATTGGTCTTGCAAATGAAAAAGACTTTGATTGGTGACCTCTGGGGGTCGAGGGAGACTTCCATCGCTGTCTGCGGGGTATGTGGGCCTGTGCTGAAAATGATCAGGTTTCTTTAGCGGTAAAATCACTGCCGCACCCTGTGATTTGTGCTTTGAACAAATTAGCTTTCAGACAGACTCAGGAGGTCTGAGGCCTGAGGCTGGAACACTCCCAGCAGTGTACAGGCTCAGGTCAGGGTGCTGTTGGAATATAAAGCACTGTGGACAGAGAAAGCTTGTACAGTTGCAATCAAAATTATTCAACCCCCATTGCCAGTTAGGTTTAGTAGCAAAATTTACAAACTTTCAGCTGCTTGCAATGAACAAATCAAACTAGAACAATTGAAACGGCTGAACACAACAAATATTCCAAATGGCTTCTCCAAATTCGACACAAAATGCCACTTTTAATGACTACTTCGGGCTCAAAATTATTCAACCTCTTTATGAAAAGCATCTTTAATACTTAGTAGAAGTTTGCCGCTATGACCTGCTGGAGATGTGATAAAAAGGCAGACAACAGCTTCTGGCAGCATTCCCAAGGAATCTTAGCCCAGTCCTCATGGACAATGGCCTCCAGTTCATTAATATTCTAGGGTTTGAATGCTGCAACTGTGTTCTTCAAATCCTGCCAGAGAATCTTTATGGGGTTCAAGTGAGGCGACTGTGATGGGCACTTTAGAATCTTCCCAGACTTCTTCTGAAACCAAGCCTTGGTGGATGTTGAGGTATGCTTAGGATCATTGTCCTGTTGGATGATGATCCAATGATGCCCAAGCGTCAGCTTCCCTACAGACGGCATGACATTTTCTCCTGGATATCCTGGTACTTGACTGAATCCATCTTGCCCTCCACACTTTGCAGGTTTCCAGTGCCAGAGGAAGCATCAAAAAGCCCCCACAATTCTTCACTGTAGGCAGGGTGTACTTTTCAGCATATGCGTCTTTATTCCTCCTGCAGACATACCACTGATTCATAAGCTCGAAATATTCCAGTTTTGTTTCATCACTCCACAGAACAATACCTCCAAACTTCTGTGGCTTATTTATATGGTTTTGAGCATATTGGAGCTTGTGCTTTTGGACCAGTTGTGATGTGTGTCTTGTAGACCTTCAATGTTTAGTCTGCGCCCTACTGTGCAAACTGAAACCTCAGTGACTTCTGCCTCCAAGTCTTGCTGCGGGTCTCCTGCAGTCACTCAAAGGTTTTTGACCACCCGTCTCCTCAGGAATCTGGTGACAGCCATTGACAGCTTCCTCTTTCTGCCACATCCTGGTACTGTAGCCGCTCTTCCTTTAACTCTGAACTTGCTAACTGTGCTTCCAACTGTCTCTCTACGAACATTCAGTACCTGTGCTACCTTTCTGTATCCTTTACCTTGCTTGTGCCAGGCAGTGATCTCCTCTATTAGCTTTTTTGACAATTCTTTTAACCGTCATATTTCTAATATCCAATCAAATGTCACTGTCAACAAACCCCTAGCGAGTGCAAGTATTTGATGTGTTCTATCTCAAGCAAACCTGATGCAACTAATTGCTCTTAACTAAACTATGCAACTAAATCTTTTGATTAGCTGCATTAGGTGTGCTTTAGACAACATCTGATTCGCAAATATGCTCTTATGAGGGATTCTATTTAGGGGGTTGAATAATTTTTAGATGGCAGCAGTCAATAAAAATGGCATTTTTTGTGAAATTTGGAGTAACCACTTGTAATATTAGTTGTGTTGAGCTATGTAAAATGTTCTTGTTTCATCTGTTTATCACAAACAGCTGAAAGTAAGTAAATTTTGCTATTAAACCCAATTTGCAATGGGGGTTTGGAGAAAATGGAAACTGGAAACGTCACTGAAAGTGTTTTTTGTGAGTAACTAAGTTTAACTCTTTATAATCTAATGAATCCGTTTGAGAACACCTATTGAGTGTTGCTAAAAGGAAAGGTGATGTAACACAGTGGTAAACATGCCCCTGTCCCAGCTTTTTTGGAACGTGTCACGTGCATCAAATTCAAAACGAGTGAACATTTCCAAAAAAAAAAAAAACAATACAGTTTATCAGTTTGAGAATTAAATATCATGTCTTTGTAGTGTATTCAGTTGAATATAGGTCAAAAAGGATTTGTAAATCATTGTATTCAGTTTTTATTCACGTTTTACACAATGTCCCAACTTCATTGGAACTGGGGTTTGCAATTAATGAATGAGTCCTGATGTAAACACATTGACAGACTCTCTTATGCACTACGCCCTCATGAGCTAAATGCAAATTCCATACATTTTTTTCTCCAGCCATGCTAATTTCCAATGCAAAGCACCGCATGCTTGTTCCTGTCATTGCGTCACCAGGGTTACAGAGCTGCATTGTTTTCATTATTTAACTGCATTTGCACATGTATTTTAGTGATACAAAGAGACTAAAATCTTTATTATTACTCAGAAGTAGGAAATATGAATCTGTTTTTAGTGGCTGTTCATTTGAAGAGTGACATTTTCACTATCCACTGGCAAATCTTAAAAGAAGTCAAACGACTTACTTCATTAGCAAAATACCTGTCTAATTAAGCAGGAGAGTTATTGAAAATTAATTATGTTCTAGATGCAGTTCATAAATGCTAGTTATGACTTATCTTTTAATTGTCCTCAGTGTGTGAGCATGAGTGCCCCCTCCCTCTGTGAACAGGAAACACACACCTTCACACAGAGAACCTATTGACGACAGGCGCTCATGAAAGGACCCCTGTTTCAGAAGCTCGATCAGCGAGAAGTAAAAACGAAGGGTCATCTCAGCATCACGCCGCAGCGAGCCGAAGCAACCGTGCGCTTCCTGAGCGACGGGAGACCGGCGGAGACGCGTTTGCCTGAGGTGAGTCAGTGATGTAACCCGAGAGGCCACAGCCCAAACCCCGAGACACTAAGACCCCCAGAGATCTGCTGTTTTCGGGGTACTGTGGGCCTCCAGGGTGGGGGGGGGGAGCCAAACCACTTCCTTTCTTCCTGTGGGGAATGACATCTGAAAGGCTGGGCGTGGGGGGGGGATAATTACAGTCCTACTGCACTCATCCAGCACCCCCCCCCCCCACCCCCCAATCCACCCCCGACGCAGTTACCACGGCAATGCACTGCTGCACTGTCGCTGGGCAAAAACATCTCGTCACATGATCGCATGTCACCCGGCTCGACGGATTGCTCAAGGTTCGTCCTCGGCGCGCTTGTCATCTCGAGAGCGAAGGCCACAAGCGATCGTGCGCAAGAGTGGCTGTGTCGAAACGCATTGCATTCTTCCGGTTTTATCTCCAGTTTTACGACACTGAGGTAATGTTTATGGACTCACCTCCCGCTCACTGTGCTGATGACATTACACTGATCTGTTCAAGCGACTCACACCAATAAAAATGGCCGTTAAACAGGGTCTGTTTGTTGATTCGGGTGAAGAGCTGTGAGAGTTGTGAGCGACAAGGGCCGTATAATTAAGCTAAATTATGGGCTAGTTTAGCTTGGCTGTGCATTCTTACTGATCATTGCACACACTCTGGCGGAGTCATACGGTCGGGAAAGAGGCCGCAGCGCAGTAATCTCCACAGCGCCACCGCAAACACCATTACTCCTGTTCCCTGATTCTCACTCCTGTTCTGGGAACCCGCCCTGGTAACCACAGTTTACGACACAGAGACTTTCTCACACCGATTATCTCTCCGCTTCTCTCACCGAGTCTCTCTCACCGCACGCTCTCCTAACACTCTCTAATGACCCCCGCGCTGGCTGAGGTTCTCTCGATAGCCGCTCCGCAGGTCGACCCGCACGCCTTTGCCCGTGTGGCCAGACAATTATTCTCACTACTGTTTACATCTTTCCCTTTCCAGGAGATGGAGTGAAGAAAGCCTTTTGTCAACAGGGTGAGGGAAGAGTGCCCAATCAGAATGGCCGCTCAGCGCAGGCATTTCACAACGCCAGTGTTGCAAACCCTTCAAAGGTTACTGCTATTCCAAGTACTATATTTAGCAGAAATGTCCTGCTGATGTTGAACGAGGACCTGAGTGTTGCTCTTTTTCTCAGAAGAATGCAATGACACAAATGAGTTTAAAATGTCCTCATGAGCATTATGAAGTCCACTACACTGCAATATTTTACTCAAACAACTACAGCATTCCCTCTGTTGTTCAATTAGATGGTGGCTGAAGTGATCTCTAGCTCCTAGTATACTGCAAACGAAGTCAGCTGCAAACTGTTCCTCACAGTTTATCAAACCTGAAATCTTATACGCGCAGAGGAACAGAAAGCTTGATCTTTTTGATATCAAAGCACTTCATTTCTCCGATACGGTAGTTTTTTTTTTTTTTTTTTGCAGATTTTCCTCAAGATTTTGAGCTATTTGCTAGTTGCACACACTTCCTGCCAGTAGAGTATCCAGGTTTTATTTTCATCTCATTGTAACATGCTGTTTAGGATTATTGTCCTCTTTGAAACACAAATGGTCTTTTTAAAGATCTGCATTCTTCCGTGTGGCTCGAAGGAATGTTCAGCCATGCCCATGTCTAACACATCACCTGATTTATTTCCACAGTTTGATTTTTCCAGCAAGAATTATTATCAATCTCGCAACATTATTGCTTCATAACTTTTAACGACTTTGTATGACATTTGCATTATGAGGAATCATAATTTTCTCAAGCAATGTGCTGAGTGTGTGCATGTGTGTGTGTGTGTGTGTGTGTGTGAGAGTTAGAGAGAGAGAAAAGGAGAGTGCGTGGACGTATGTGTTTCACAATGACTCGATGCGTCCATTATGGATCCGCTTTTTCCTATGCAGTGACTCATCTCTAGTGGTGGTTCCTGCACAGCTGTGATTGTGACGTGATCACGGTGGTTTTTAGCGCTTACTCAGTGCTCTCTCTCTCTCTCCGGGCTGCCACTGCTGGTGCATCCCAGGCTATATCTGGGGCTTGGTCGCCGAGACCGACAGACAGACGGGCGACAGGCCCGCCTCCCACCGTGACTGGGCCCGCTCAGGATGTGGTCACCCTTCTTGAGACGGCTTTGGGCCTGCAGAACTGTGTCAGAGCCTAATCTGCGATTACAGCTCTGTGCCCTATTCCACATCCGCTAAACGCTGGCGCTAATGCTAAGTGCTAACACCTGTCGCATGTGACTCTTCACATCTAAGTGAGTATAAATGCCTTCAGAAAAGCGTCTGGCTAGTTTCTTCGTAATTACTACACTAACATTCATCAGCACTTCAAATAGACGTGTGGAGCGTGTCACTTGGAGAGGCACAATTGGTCAGGAACAGTGATGTCACCTGCTGAATCTGAGTGCTGTAACTGACAGGATGCAGCTGGAGGAATGCGATCGATCACTTAACCCTATAAACCCCACACATGGGTCTGTCAAATGCAGCTGCTGTATTCGAACCCGTGAAACTTTAGGCCTATTTTATATTCTAGAGGAGATCCCGAGGTTTCTAAAGCTCCCAAGTTTGAAAATTTCTCTCAATATTAGTATGATGTAGCTTCAGTGAAGCGCTGCGACCAGCAGATACAAAGTGTGTATGTGATATTATCCTACAGTATGAAAACTGACATTTTCCTGACATTACATCAACTCCAGGGAAAACTAGTGAAAAATTCAGATTTTAAGGGGTTAAAGTTTTGATTGCCTCCAGTAACATAAACGTCATAAATTGCTTTTATCTTTCTGCGCAAAGCAATCCTGCAAACAACAAATCAAAGGGCTCTTTGTGGCTGTTTATATCTTATCTAATAATTTTTTTAAGCAGCAGTGAGGGAAAATGATTGAAGTACAGTAAAGTTGGACCATAACAGAGTCCCTTGTTATTAAGGGGAGAGAATCATGTTTTCATGCGGTACAAAAACAGAGTCTGGCGCTCTCTGGGCTCAAACCCCATGAAGACCCAGGATGAAGCCAAGAATATGATTGTACACTGAAAATAAAAAGGTCTTATTTTGAGTCCTGCGTTCAAAATTTGTCTTTCTCTATTAACCCTTAGTCCGCTAAATGCACTATTGTTGCTCAATGATGGACGATATCAAATTCAAAGCTGTTGTAAACTTATGATTTTGCGGCTTGTTTAAAAGAGCTCCTGCAGGGGCAGGAGAAGACAGATGATTCATTTTCAACAGCTCAAGACAATTTAATTTATATACATTTTTGCATTGAACTGATAAGTGAAAACCGTCTCTCCCGTTACACCCCCCCAGAGCTCTCGCCCGTCACCAGTCACAACAGCTGTGCTGCCAAACACGTTATAACGCGCACATAAGCCTATTTATGCAGCATTAAATCATATCCCTCTCTCAAGGGTAAAATATCACCCTGTTTTTAGATGCTGTCTGCGTGTGTTTTTGTCTCATAATGAGGGTTTAAATAGTGTGTAAATCTCTTGGCTTGTTTTAAGCTTCTGTGGCCTTGACAAATGTTCTTGATCCATCAATCAATGTGAAATGTCTAAAATTATATCACCTCATTGGCAACATTTTTCACTGAGTAAAAAGTAAGCAAAAGTTTAAGACTATACTGGCTGTAATGAACTTACATTGTAGTTTTGCAGTGGTAGAACGAGCGAGTCTCCTTATTCCTGAGCACTCAGTGGGTTATATCAGTCAGTTCTCTATTGGCTGAGGAGCTCCAGTGATACAGACTGCAGCACAGTACTGACCGAAGCTGACGGAGGACTCGAAGCGAAGGGCCTGGCAGGGGTCCTACAGTACTGACCGGAGCTGACGGAGGACTCGAAGCGAAGGGCCAGACAGGGGTCCTACAGTACTGACCGGAGCTGACGGAGGACTCGAAGCGAAGGGCCAGACAGGGGTCCTACAGTACTGACCGGAGCTGACGGAGGACTCGAAGCGAAGGGCCAGGCAGGGGTCCTACAGTACTGACCGGAGCTGACGGAGGACTCGAAGCGAAGGGCCTGGCAGGGGTCCTACAGTACTGACCGGAGCTGACGGAGGACTCGAAGCGAAGGGCCAGGCAGGGGTCCTACAGTACTGACCGGAGCTGACGGAGGACTCGAAGCGAAGGGCCTGGCAGGGGTCCTACAGTACTGACCGGAGCTGACGGAGGACTGGAAGCGAAGGGCCTGGCAGGGGTCCTACCGTACTGACCGGAGCTGACGGAGGACTCGAAGCGAAGGGCCTGGCAGGGGTCCTACAGTACTGACCGGAGCTGACGGAGGACTGGAAGCGAAGGGCCTGGCAGGGGTCCTACAGTACTGACCGGAGCTGACGGAGGACTGGAAGCGAAGGGCCTGGCAGGGGTCCTACAGTACTGACCGGAGCTGACGGAGGACTCGAAGCGAAGGGCCAGGCAGGGGTCCTACAGTACTGACCGGAGCTGACGGAGGACTCGAAGCGAAGGGCCTGGCAGGGGTCCTACAGTACTGACCGGAGCTGACGGAGGACTGGAAGCAAAGGGCCTGGCAGGGGTCCTACAGTACTGACCGGAGCTGACGGAGGACTCGAAGTGAAGGGCCAGGCAGGGGTCCTACAGTACTGACCGGAGCTGACGGAGGACTCGAAGCGAAGGGCCTGGCAGGGGTCCTACAGTACTGACCGGAGCTGACGGAGGACTCGAAGCGAAGGGCCTGGCAGGGGTCCTACAGTACTGACCGGAGCTGACGGAGGACTGGAAGCGAAGGGCCTGGCAGGGGTCCTACAGTACTGACCGGAGCTGACGGAGGACTCGAAGCGAAGGGCCTGGCAGGGGTCCTACAGTACTGACCGGAGCTGACGGAGGACTCGAAGCGAAGGGCCAGGCAGGGGTCCTACAGTACTGACCGGAGCTGACGGAGGACTCGAAGCGAAGGGCCAGGCAGGGGTCCCACAGTACTGACCGGAGCTGACGGAGGACTCGAAGCGAAGGACCAGGCAGGGGTCCTACAGTACTGACCGGAGCTGACGGAGGACTCGAAGCGAAGGGCCAGGCAGGGGTCCCACAGTACTGACCGGAGCTGACGGAGGACTCGAAGCGAAGGACCAGGCAGGGGTCCCACAGTACTGACCGGAGCTGACGGAGGACTCGAAGCGAAGGACCAGGCAGGGGTTGGTCTGTGGATTTAACACAGATGCGCCTCCTCGTCCTGAGAGGTGTTCTTGTTCTGTGGTACAGAAGAGGATGTGCATGCACTGAATGTTCTGTTTAATCACGGAGTGACGGCGGGGCATCCCGTGAGTCGGTTGGAGGAGGATACTGGACTGTCCTGCCTGATAGCACCAGCTCACCAATGCCCCTTTATACGGCTGAGTACCAACCGTACAGCTTACGCCCTGCTGAAGCTCACACACCGATACACACGCTGCTGCAGGTCACACTCCTATACACACACTGCTGCAGCTTGCACACTGATACACAAATAAGGGAACAGCTCGCATGCATACATACCCAGGTACAACTCACACTCTGATACGCACGCGCGCGCACCCACACGCACGCACACACACACACACACACACACACACACACACACACACACACGCACACGCACACACACGCACACACACACACACACACACACAAACACACATTTACTCAGTATGACTGAATGCATAATTGCACCTGTAATGAGTTTACAGTTGGTCAATGTATTTTCTGCCAATACATCAGTTTTTACTGATGCAGCCTCTTACATCCTGTTGCACTCACATCCCAGCTCACAGTGACAGCACGAGTTCTGCTTTTTCCACAGAAATAATGGGAGGATGTGTCAGTGGGGAAATGGGTGGAGAATGGGACATAGATGTTGTAATAAACACTGGGGTGGGTTATCAGGGTTCAGAGATGACTGACCTCACTGTGAATCACCCTCCGACCAGCCTGTCTGTGAGCTGTTGCTGACAGGGTCTGTCTCACAGAGGAATCACAGTCAGTACACCCTCCTCAAACATACTGTATGTAAAGGCTTGACTTATTTCAGTGCTTACAAGCCGGAGTCGTAGAGCACCCCTGAGAACGAGGGGTTCCATTCCGGCTGAGGCCGTTCCAGTCTCTTGGTTACGCAAGTTGTGTGAAACCACAGACTCCATCCGTATTGTGTAGGAACAGACTGTACACAGCGCAGGTTTGGCTCATCACCCCTTTGGAAAGGCTTAGCGGCAGAAACCCAGTGTGCGCACATTCTGCATGAAGATTTCTGCTTCAAGCTAATCAACTAATCGATTATGAAAACATCAATAACTCTCCAGTGACAAACACTTTTATAGCAGCAAAGGGGAGTCCATAATCGATCCTTCTCAGGGTCCTGAAATTGACCCCAGTTACCCAAATCTATGTCCAAAAAAATCAATGATCTAATGAATACGGCATGTCCTTTTTGTTTTGACAATGCAAACAGCTATAGGAAAAGACAAAAGCAGGATACCCAGCACAGAAAAGCACACTTTTTACACTCTGACCACTGGTGCAGGGTACGATGACCTAAAGTGCTGATCTGAATCGAGACACTATGAGGCCGAGGTCGATGTAATGGCAGTAACACGTCCTTAACCTTGAGTCCATCCTCTCAGCGATGGCAATTAAAGGAAAACAGAGGTCCAAGGTGTTTGCAACTTTCCACTGTATCAAAACGTGCACACCACAATAAGGGACAGGGCCAGATCTGGGGGGGGGGTTCCTGGGTTCCAGAACCCCCCCCCCCTGCTCTGAGTATGTGCCTTCGAAATAAGCAAAAAAACAATCCTCCCAGGACTACCCAGCCGCACGGGGAAAAAGAAGTTATCCATGCGCAATAGTGGATGCAGTCTCACAGCTGAGTCAACGGGGGGGCACCTGCACAGGGGAAATCACCCGTGCTGCACCAGCCTCGACAGATACTTCCCTTCGTTTCACCACTTCAGACCACGCACTTTTTCAGTGGAAAAACAACATAGCCCACGAGTCGTTTTCAAATTCAAGTTGCGAGTCCGCAAGAACCATGCAAGGAAAAAAACACAACGAAAACTCACTGAGCCTTCGCTGTATTTCTGTGCTGAAAGACAGGTCAGTGCACATTTTCTTGCATCATCTAATAAAAATCATCCTCTCTTTGAACTCAAAGTTTGAAATTTTTTTGTTGATTTTTGATGAGGCTTTTACATTTAGGATATTTTCTCAGTTGCTTTGGTGAAGACATATGATGTTGGTGTAGATTTACTGTTAAGCTGAACAGGTACTTGGTTTCATAGGTGTTCCTGTTAGTTATTAGAGACATTTTAACTTGATCTATTTTGGTTGAAATTGGATGTAGTATGCCTGGAAATGGCTCGATTTTTGCCTCAGTAATCGCTGAAATGCTGGATTTTTTCGGGGGCTTTGGCTCCTGAGTCTCGACTTAGGCGCTGCCCCTTGATCCCACCAGGGGGCCTATGCGGGTCCCTGGACCCCCACCAGGAAACCCCCCCTCACAACTCATTTGATCTTGCCCTGAGGAACTACATCATTAAATTCTTACTGATAAGCAGTCAATAGATCGCGAAACCGAAAGCGAACAGGGCTTCAGAAAATCTAAAGATAAGGCTGCTCGAGCAAATGCTACTGTAAATATAAGGTTATATGATATGATATCATCTGAAAGGCTTTTGCTTTCCCTTGGAGGGCAAGTCTGTTTTCATACGCGCATAATTATTGGCCTTATCTTCGTTTCCCTGAGTAAGATACGCTGAGCCATGTTGCTATTGATGAATGCAGGCGTTTAATTATGGAAACTGACTGGGTTGCAAGGAACATCATGACGTTTTCATGATCACTTGTTATGGCAATCGGTCTTGATTGATTTTTAACTGTGGATAGAAAGACTGACGTCAGTGCTGAATGAGAGTCTACTGAGCCTCAAGTCCTCGTAAATTGACTATTGCTGCCTCCCTGTGGTGATATGGTGTAACTGCAGCAATGCAACCAGTGTTGTCACTGTACGTAAGGACCAGGGTGAATAAATATATGTGTTGTTTGTTTGTTGTATGCTCGTGACTGTGTGCATGTGCGTGCGTAAGCGTGCGAGTCTTGTGCGCCGTGCGTGTAAGTGCGTGTTTGCCCTGTCTGTATATGCAATGTAAGGTCCTTACAAGGACAGAACTACATGGTTGTGTGTGTGTGTGTGTGTGTGTGTGTGTGCGCGCGCGCGCGTGTATTTCTTAGTTTCACATTTAACTTCCAGTGTACTCAAGTCTTCAGAGAAGAGTTGCAAAAAGTTAAGGAACCGACCTTAAAGTACTTCTTTTCATTTTATCTTGTACTTTTGCTCTCTAAAACGCACTTGTCCCCTTTGATAGCACAAATAAATAAACACTCATCGAACTCAGTGCAAGCAACATGCGGTTTGTTTTCTGATGGGAGGTTGGAATCACAAACAGATTCAAAAATCCCTACTGGCTGTTTGTTCTTCAGAAAACAGCTACAGTTTCCCCAGCTCATTCAGCCAATATAAAACAATCCTCTGACACCGAAACAGGATGTGCCACGAGAGCTCAAACTGCAAAGCAAATCACGACAAAACCGGCTCTCTTAATTTCTGATCTGTGCTAATTTTGCAGTGAAGTGAAGTGATAGTTTCAGTACTGCTGAATCTTTCTCTGAAGGCTGCTGAAGACAGAGATGTTACTTTCCCAGTTCAGTAAAATCTTAAAAGTGCAGTGAAACCATCTGCACTCAGAGGTGTGTGGGAGGAATAAGGTGTGTTATACTCTCAGCCCCTGGCGCCTCTCCTATTGAAGCTTTTGAAATTACTGCGCAAATGACGGAACAGAAACTAGCAAAAACTGACAAGCAGCCCAACCACAGTAGAGAGTTTCAGTTAATTTAGCCATCTATTTCTCAAGGCTAATTCGACTCGCAATTTCACTACCACAGCTTTTAAATCATTCCCTCAAAAGCTATTTATTATAGCTGTATCAGGAACCGCAGGGACAGAATTGAACAGATTTAGTCTGTTTTGTGTGGAAGGCTGTGGGTCTCAGTTGTGTTGCTGATGTTTTTATCCGAAGTGACATACAGCTAATTAAGCAGAGGTCTGTACAGTTCGCTGTTGATCCGTCCCCCTGTGATTACTGTGTGTTATCACAAGGTCTCTTTCCAGATACACAGGTTTCTTGATTTATCCTGTCACATCTTTAGCATCTGTATCAGACAGTATATGCTCTGCTTTCTGTCCCTTATCACCCGTTCTGAAAGAGGTAGGTGTTTTGCTTTTGGTGGTATTTTTGTCCGTGTGTCTGTCAGCAGTGTTTTGCAAACCTGTTTCAACAAATTACACAAAATTTACAGGACAGGTGTACAATTGTCCAAGGATCACCTGATTGAGTTTTGGACCAAACTGGGCCAAGGTCAAGGTGAAGGTCACTGAGGAACTGGGCAGGGATGTTATGCCTGGAGCCACTTGTTATAGTTTTGTATACATGTGATATTTTTTATGTGTTTTGGGGGGAATGTATCTTAACGATGTGCTTTTAATGATGCGAGGAAACGAAGATGAGAAATAACGTGCTGATGTATGGTGGGAGATCTTCGTTTTAAAATTCAATTCAGTGAGTAAATTTTTGTGACTTCTAAATGAAAAATTAAGATCATATTTTATTAATACAGTCTCATGTACAACTACAGTCACAGACAGCTTTGTCAATGACATTAAAATAGACACGCTGTCCGTCTCCAGGAAGGACACAGTTATGTGGTTTTGTTCAGTGTATTTCTTGTCTTCCGCAGGATTAAAACTCACCACCTATGCTGCCCGCTAATATTGGGTGACAACGCTGTCAATTTAGCCACCGGACAATAAAACCCCTGAACAGGAAATAACAGACATCAGTGTGAAATGGAGCAGCAGTGACTTGTCAAAAAATGTTTCGAAACAACAGGAAATGGTCTCTAAATTACTGAAGGAAACGCACAAACCAGAAATAAACCTCGTGACAGTTATGTATGATTCATATGTTATGAAGGAACACGGAGGTTTGGAGGTAAGACAGGGCCGGCAGGATCTTTGCCTTTTAGCACATGATTACTCGCTATTCATTTACTCTGCTTGAAACTATTTCTCCTTTAACCCTACTCTGCTGGTCGCCGATATATAGAGGACCCCACACCTGTTTCCTTGTGTGATGGTGTAGCAGCCTAGACCACACCCTGCTAAATTACACCAGAGTATAATCTGTCTTCGGCCAGCGTATACCCCGGAGTATAACGTGACCGAATGTGGTTGGGGGCTCGCCCAGATTGTGCCCAGGATATAAATCAGGCTGGCCCACTTTAACCCTGCGCATACTCTGGGCTGGGGGTATACTTTGGGCTGTTACACTGATCGTCGATATATCGTTGCCCAGTCACCAGTTCCCTGTATGGTGATCCTCGATAAACATTAGCCTAGAAGCAGGACTAGGGCTAACTAAGACTAATCTTCCAACTATCTGTCCAGTTTATGTTTAGATAGCATAACTGCTGCATTGTTGTGCATCACAAAGTTACGTCCATCCCTCCACCCATCCATCGTATATCCCGTTTTCCCCGTTCAGGGTCGTGGGGGTGGGGGAGGAAGGGGGGGAAGATGGGAGCTGTAGTTTATCCCAGCATGCAGTGGGTGAGAGACGAGACTTCACTTCACCTCAGGGATGAAACACCATTCACTTACACGCATACACCGATCAGCCACAAGATTAAAACCACCTGCCTAATATAGTGAGGATCCCCCTTGTGTTGTCGTGACGGCTCCATCAAACTGACGTCACTTTAATTCCCAAACTCAGGGTTTCCCAGCAGAATTTTTCCCGGTGTATCACACTCCCTCCACTAGCTTGTCTTTTTTCCACACTGCATCCTGGATTATATTTTAACATTCAGTAGCTAGGCCGGATAAAAAAATCTGTTCCGAGCATTCTTATTTTCATGAACAAGCTGACACAATTTAAATTATTTATACTTAATATTCAGTGGGTTCTGTTGGGTGTCATTAGCTAGCTTATTTATATGCCAAATTACAACTGTAAAAAGCGGTGAGCAGCATATGCCACATTGATTGTAAATAGCTCATTTTATCGACTTCAAATATCAGTGTCAAAAATTATGTTCGGAACGATTTACTCATCAAAATGAGAGGCTAGATAAGTGATTTGACCAACAGTTATGCTGAGCGTAAGGCAGGCATTTACGATGTAATTGCAGTATTCTGAGCATGGGCTGTGCAGTCAGTGTTTCCGAGACCGGACCTCCGTGCAAGGTCAGTAAAGACAGCAAAATTTCACTGTCCCGAGACACTCATTCAGTGGTCTGTTCCAGCCCCCTAGTGGAGCAGGAGAGTTACTGCAGTGGCTCCTGCCACAGGACAGTACAGAAAATGTTACTGCCCCCTCTCCTAGATAGAGCAATACACAGCAGGGTATGATGCAATCCTCAAGACTAACTTTAGGACCTAGGAGCGCATGCACTTCCGAGCTGAAAAATTTAGGCGCGCAGGCCAAAACTGTGGTCACGCAAAGTACCATGACACTTTTCTGAATTTTCACAAGCCCAAATAAAGATACCTGGACAGACCTACAGTTGTTGCTGCATTTATTTAAGAAACATTATCAGAAAGTACTTTGTGAACTGAAAAGTAGATATTGATGTTCACAAGAATTTTTGAAATATGTATAAATGCAGTTATCATTTTGGAGAGTTATCATACAGGTCTAAATGTGCATACAAGTCTCCATTTCCCCAAGGGACAACATCTCATCAAACCCCCCCCAGTACATAAACTGAATCATTCATAGAAAAATTATGGCCAAATTTAGATGAGCACCCCCCTAAAACCAACATATGGGGATAAATCAATTAATTACTCCCAATTATCAACAGTGCTAGTTCTAGAATTTATAACTGTTATTGTTGCTGCCCAAGGAACAATTTGACACCAAATATGACTTATTTGCTTTGAAAATATGAGACCCGGGACGAATTGAAGCTGTAAAAAGCATAATTTGCCCACATTTTTTCATCACGAATTGAAAATTTAATCTTGCACTTAGACTAACCACTTACTGACTTCATACATAATGCACGAGTAATCATATACAGGCGGAACTTCAGATCAGATTGGAAGTGCGCATCCAACCTTATCCTTCAGGATAGAAGGTTAGCGATTGATATTGAAACGCTAAATAAAACCATTCGCCACTGGATGCAAGCACCCATAGCTGGTATCAACAAGACTCAAAACTGTGTCACGAACAGTCTACGGTCACGAAGCAGACTGTGTTTTTGGGCTAAAAACGTCAGACATCATTTTCAGTCTCCAGGTGCGTTTCCATTACCCTTAGAAATGCGCAAAATCTATATAGCGAAATAAAAAACCGGTAATGAAAACACTTTCTGATATCCTGAAATTTGCTCTCCGATCTGCAATTTTTGTCACCGAAGCTGTTGTGATTCTGCCAGTTTGCCATGTCTCTGCCCTGCTTTGCCATGCCCAGGATCTGATGCCATCTTCATATTTGGATTTTTGCTAGGTCTGTTCTTTGTCATGTGTATTGGGATTTGATTACTTTGATTCTTTCATGCATTGCCTTGGTTTAGTTTTTCCACCATAGTTTATTCCGGTCCATGTTTTGCTTTCTTCCATGGATTGCACTTTGTCTCCCCCTGTCTGGTCTCTTGTCTTGTCATTGCTCACAGCCCTGGTATCGCGTGCCACTCTTCGGGTGATTTATTGGTTTCTGGATTTCAGCCTTCCTTCCAATCTCATTTACTTTCTTCATCTTGCTTTTCTATTTTACCAACCCATACTAACAGTTTGTTATTTTGCTAGAGTTACTAACACAAACTAACCTTGTATATAATACTAACTTACTAACAAGCACTAAGGGATTGTATAGCTGCACTTACTAATTGATTAACAAGCTCTCAGCACTCGCCCTGTTCTAGTCTCCGCCCCTTGTCTTTCCCTAATCTTCTCTGCTGCGTTTTCTGTGGATTCTCCACAACTGCTTGTGCTGGCCTTTCTCTCATTATCTATGCAGGTTAGAACTCCTTGACCGGAGCCATACGTTTGTCCATAGGATTGTCTTGTGATCCCTGTCCACGTTTTGGCTTTTGCCTATTTTGTGTGATTAGGTTCTCCCTCTTCCCCCCTCCTTTGTAATTAGTCTCATTTCCAGCACCTGTGTTCTGTGTAGCATGTGATTCCCCTGGAGTGTATATTGGAGTCTTTTCACTGCACTTTCTTGTCAGATTGTTTCTCTCAGTTTTGCTTGTGCCACGTTCATTCCGCCTTGTTCTCTAAGTGATTCTCTTCTGACTGGACCGTCCGACTTTTCCATTTTTGGCTTTGTGATTTTGGATTTATTGTTGCATCTGTGTTTTTTGACCCTCTTCTGCCCGACCACGAGATCTGATTGCTGCCCACGCTACGGTTAGGATTACGCCCATTGGATTTTGGCTTGGCTTTTCTGATATACCTGTGCATGTGTACCAAACCCATTTTTTGTCTGACCACGAGTACTGTGATTGCTGCCCTGGTTTTCGTCTCTGTTTTTGCCCAACTGGATTGTAATTTTTGGAGTGTGGACTTGATACCTTTGCCTTCAGCCCTGCGGGGGTTTTCCCCCCTTATTAATAAAATGGGATCTACTGCATTACTTGGTTCTCTCCACTGGTTCTTGATCGCACCCCCACAGAAGCCAAGGCCTAATACGTAGACTATTGGTCTTCTGCAGAAGACCAGCTGGTGTACTTGTAATTTAGCGCATTGTGGAGCCAGTGCAGAGATGCTGATACAGGTGAAATATGTTCTCACGTGTACCAGTGAGCAGGCGAGCAGCAGCATTTTGGACCAGCTTCAAACGATGGAGCAGGGACTGACTGACCCCTGAGTGCAGACTATTGTAATAGTCCAGACTCGTTAGGAAGAGGTCAGGGGAAAACCAGATGCAGGATCCAAAGTGTTTATTGAAACACAAAACACTAGGAGAAAAGGCACACAAGTCAGAAATAAAACGCAGTGCACATGCACTGAACAAATGGGAAAACTAAGGTACACTGCCAAAGGCAGGGGGAACAGAAATACTCACTCCAAGAGTAGATAAACTAAAACAAAACCTGGACCTAACTAGACCAACGGACACGCTGGGAGACTTAAACAAGAGGCAGACAAGACGTGGGCGCAGCAAACAAGACTCAGGAATCATACAAAGGAAATACTCAGAGGGCACAAGGAGCTGGAATTTCACCATGCAGATCTGAGTCTAAACAAGGGTCCATCTGACGGCTCCTCCCCTCTCTGCCACAAAAACAGTCACGAGAGGAGGCGGGGACTCAGAATGCAATCTCAACTGGAACAGAAACACATGGGATTAATAAGCAATTACACGAGAACCGGGTTAACAATAATGAGTCGAGTGAAGACGCTGAGACCATCAATCAAACCAGACAGTTTAGATTAAGGTCATCTAAACGTGACGAGTAAAAAGGACCACAAGAAAAGCGAAGGAAAGCACAGCTTTAAACCCAGTTAATCAGGGAAAGCTAAGGCAGGAATTACTAAAGCTAGAAACACACGCACTCGCTAATGAGTTAATTAAGGTTAATACCACGCGACGAAATTATTAGTCACCCTCAAATGAGTGCTGGTTAGTACGGGTTAGTAATTATCCTATCAGAGAACGCATTCACTCAGAGTTTAGCTAGACCCAGAATTAAGCACAGGTGGAAGCAATGAATGAACCAAAAGAGGGAACGCGATTGGACAACGAGACACAGGCATGCTGAAGGCTGTCACGCAACAACACCACTGGAGTTTGGCAGAGAGGGAGTCGATCATCAGACAGCAGAAATGAAAGCTGAAAAATAAAACGAAAGTAACAAAACACGAGGCAGAATCATAACAAGACTTGATGAAATGAACGTGTGGATGAGCTTCTCAAAGTCACAAAAGGAGAGGATGGGTTTGACCTGTGTTAGGGCCCTGAGCTGGAAGAAGCTAGCTCGGAAAACATTTTTAACCTGTTTCTCCAGCGAAAATGAATCATCAAAAATGAATCCTAGATTTCTGACTGCAGGTTTAGTGTGAGTACCCAAAGGGCCAAGATCATTGTTAAGGCTTGTGTGATAATCGGGAGATACAAAGATCAAGATCTCAGTTTTCTCCTCGTTAAGTCTGAGAAAGTTGCGTGCCACCCAGTATTTAACCTTAACTTCTCGCAATTTACACCTCCTGATCAGCCAAAGTTGCTCAGACTAATTGGTAAAAATTGATGACAGTCCAATTTACTTTTGATAGTGTGGGGGATTTCCCCTGCTGCGTTGTGTATTTTAAGTATTGTAAGCAATAAGTAATAACACACTCAGTCAAAGGCAGTTGATATTAGTTTATACGTGCACGAGAAGCCACACTAGTACAGACAAAAGTCCTAGGTGGAGACCCTAGAAACAGGGGTGACCCCAGATCTTATTCACAACAGGGGGGGAGGAGTTACAGTGAACAAAGAGTAAGGGCCGGAAGGTTACAGTAAGTAAATCCTTATATAAACAGCGACACCTACAGTTCAGGAGGTACACACTATGAAATAAGAATTTCCACCACAATAGCATTGTTAAGCATTGCACCACAAAATTTGAGGTGTCTTCTGCATATAAATGATGACGTAAAACATCAATAGCCTATGTCTTCATAATTTCAGCGCTCGTTAAGGAGCACAGATTTGCCGAAATTGGTTTGCGAGGCTGCGGGAATCCGTTCTTTATTTTGAATGTTGTCGCGGGTAAAGGGCTCTGTATGGTTGCACAGCTGTGTTACAATCCCAAGGACGGCAAAAATAAATGCTGCAAAGTCAGTGAGAGTTGTGGATTTACAATGCCATATCAATTATATAAATGTAGGCAATGGAAATTCACCTTTCATTACCATTTCTAATTATGGGTCATGTATTGGTCTTAGTCGCTCAGTCGATAAATTGTTTAATTGTTAATCAGGCCAGCTTAAATGAAAACAGCTTGCAGGCAGCCAAGCTATAAAGGAAGAGCTTACTGAAGGCCCTTTGAACTACTGTATGGTCCTGATGAAAGGAAAGGGAACAAATGACGTGAGGTAAGAGAATAACTGACGCACAAGCACCGCGGCACTGGCGTTTGATTGGATAATGCGTTTGAAATACACACTCACCCACTATATAGGGCACTGTGTAGTGAATGTTCAACATTGAAAACAATATAGAGAGTGAGGGAGCGAGTGGACAAGTGTGCATTTCGAACGCAGCCTCAGATTCCCCAAACAAGAGTTGTCAGAAAGACAACAAAGCTTGCCGGGGGGCAAGGTTAAAGTTTTTGTGCACGCGGACGGACGCGGACGCCGGGGGTACGACAATACCATATCCCATATCATTAATATGAATAATAAGATCCAGATCCTAACTATATCCATCTTGGATATCAAGCTGCGCACATTAAAATGAACAATTTAAAGACCAGACAAGGATTTAAAATCAGATGGTGTCGGAATACACTGCAACTCAGGGCCAGGGTTTGGTTGCACATTACCAGATAGGAGTAATAATAAAACAATCAACAAGCTCTGCTTCGTAACATTACATAATGAACTTGTCGTTTGGCATGTTGGAACCAAGGATACCAGAACGTGAGGTAATTATGGAGAGCTAGAAGGCTTTGAGGTTGGGGTAAATCTCTGGGTTGGTCAGATGATAAGTTTGTGTCCTGTGCCATATGGATTGGTGGTTGCACAGCTTGTATTACAGCCATAGTGCAAGGGCATTTATGAGCAATGTCCCACAGGCTAAAAACATTGTTTGATGTACTTTCCCAAGAACAATCTCTTGTCCCCAAGTCCCACACAGACAGTAGACATAATAAACTCTTCAGAAGTGCCATTGTTCACGACTCTCAGCACTTGACAATGCAGAGTGAATAGGTATTAGTGAGCTGCACAGACCTCAGAATGATGAAGAAGGCCGCAGCAGGGCAGCACAGGCCTCAGTGTGGGGTAGATGGTTTCCGCAAACAGCACACTCCTCAGAATGATGAAGAAGACCTCAGCAGAGCAGTACAGACCCCAGCGTGGTGTGCATGGCTTCAGCAACCAGCACAGACCCCAGAATGGTGAAACAGGCCCCAGCAAAAGAGCACCTGCCCCAGTGTGGGGTAGATGGCACACAGTTCTGTGCCAACGTAGCTGAGTAGCTGCTGCAGTTCCAGGCTAAAAGCAAACCACACTGCAGCAGGACATGGGACTATATGTTGCGAACTGGCAATATCTGTTGGTATTTTGCTGCTACAAGTTTTAGGCTAAAGACAAGCCCCACTGTTGTACATCCCTGGATCTCTGATTAGCTACAGCAAGAGGACAGGCCTCAAAGTAGATAGAGCAGGCCAAAGTCCTCAGAGTAGCTCTCAAAAATTGCAGGGTAAATAGGCCACAATCCCAAAAATGTCCAAAATGCTTAAATTAAAGTAACAGCAAAGTAAAAACCTTTTTCAGGAGTGAGAAAAGGCAGTAAAATCCAAAAGAAATGTTAAAACAGACAAACACTGAGCAAACAAAGACAAGCTGCCATCTTGGAAAATGGGCGGAGCATAGATCAGGTTGCATATATGCGCATACATGTTCGTATAGATTCTCTCCATGGGGGTAGATCAGAAGTAATTCTCTGTAAAAAGGTAAAGTTGTTAGCCAAACCTGATGGTTATATTCATGCAGAGATGATTTATCTATGTTGTTAATAGAAAACTTTCACCAAATGAGCGCTGAAAACAGGCTTTCCATCAATTTGTTGTAGCCAGATATGTTCTATCTGTCTCTGGAACTGTCATGGTTGTGGCTGTTTGTGTGGTTTTAGACTTTCTTTGTGGATCGTGTTTGGACCATGTCTGTTTCTTTAACTATCAGATTTTTTTCCCAGCTGTTCATCAGGAGTGGGCGGCACCTTCCCCTACGGCTATATAAGCCGAAGGTCTGCCACGCCTCCTTTGCTGGAGTGTCTGATTCTGGTTATCTCGACAGCCAGAAGATATCTGTAGTTAGGGATATTTGGCAAATGTCTTTGCAGTATATTTGTGGTTAACTTCTTTAGGGAAATTTCCTTTTTGCTTTCCCTATTTGTTTGTTCCTCTCTCGCTTTGCTTCCTGTTCGCATTGTTGGGTGTTCATTTTGGAAGCGCGAGAGCTGTTCTGTGTCTTTGTTTATATTTCTCCCTGCAGGGTATTTGAAGTCCTGTCCTGTTTTCTCCTAGTCGCTGCACCTGGCCTCCCTATTCCTTCGGCCATTACAGGAACAGGGCCGGGACTAAACAATCTGTTTACCTGAGGTAAATATTATTCACCTGCCTTCATGAAAAAAATAAAAAAAATGATTTTTTTCCTCAGCCTGGTCATTTTAAGAATCAGCCCTACCAGCAAGGTACTGCAAAATAAAGTTCTGTTTAGTGTTGAAATGTGTATGTTTTACTTGCAGAAATGATGGTGCGTGTGTGTGTGTGTGTGTGTGTGTGTGTGTGTGTGTGTAGTGCAGGCTGGAGGCACGGCTTTATAAGCTACACTGACTCTCTTCATTGAGAAGTATTTGAGTCCCTGTACTGAGAGCGCATAAAAATATTTATCATGGCAGTTTCCTTGAACCCGTGGTCCCTCATGAATGTATATGTCAATGCTGGGAATAAAGTCATGTGTTCAGTTTCAGTAAAACCACACGATGTAATTTTGCATCAGAAACTCATCTTCCTGCACTTTTTTGGGGCTTCCGGGGGGAAGGGGGTCAGTGAAATTTAATGGGGAACATTTATCACATGTAAATTACTGGCCCTCTACACAGAAGGGGTTAAATTTAAAAGGCATTATACTCCTTAACCCCGAAGCCCCCTGCCTTCCGGCACTCTGTAAAGGAGAGGCAGATTTAATAGGTTTTCCTTCAGATAAATTAGCCGCTCACTTTTCTATGAGACATTGCATTACAGCTCGTTCATCATTTGCATGTGGGAGACAGCGAGAGGCCACATCAAATATATATCACAGTGAATATTATTTATGGGGGAACAGCAGCGTGCCAGGCATTGTGGCATACAGAAATGTCTTTGCCCCAATGTTCGGAAGGTAATGAATCTCAGCTCGTGAAATTTTATGTCTGTGTCAGTCTGGTCCTCTGAAAGAAAAACTCTCGAGCGCAGAAGCCTTGCCATCGTAACCCATTTTTATTACAATTGAGGTGAGATTGCAGGATGGTCGGCCACAGCCAGGCACTGCTCCCGCCCTTAAAAAGCTGTTTTACACGTTCGACACCTTTACTCATAATCCCACTCGCCTGCAGTGCTTGTGATAAAGGTAGTGTGTGTGAAACAGAGAATTCAGGTGCCAAAGGCAGAAAATCCCAGCTCATATAGTAAAAGTCAGCCTCAGTAATTTTGTTCAATTGCTCTCTAATTAGCACAATATTTCTGCCATAAGAGGTCATGACATCGACCATTGGAGCTCCTCAGCAGGGGAAACGCGAGGCAGGACTCATGCTATCTGACCCGAGGACTTTCCATCCAGCATACCTGACTCGATGAGTGGCAGCAATAATATGAGGATTTTTTTTTTTACATGAATTAGACCAATGGAAACCAACCCAGTTCCAGGAAACCCATCATCCTCCAGGTTTTTACTCCAACCGTAGAAAATCACACTTCTTTAGACTGCTAGAAATCTTGTATACCAGCTAATTAGTGGGGTCTGGTGAGCCAACTTGGCACGGAAAAGAAAATTCTCATCATGGTGGATCTCCGGGATCAGGGTTGGTTCTCTCTGACACAGACTGTCTGATGCAACAGGCCCTCGTGAATATGAGGGGTTGTAAAGGTTTGACTGCTGGTTTAAAGGGATGGAGAGGGTCTGTAAGGCGTTTCCTGTGGCTGCCAGTCTTCCCGCCATCCCGCCGTTCCGTGAGCGGGGCTCAGAATGCAAGTTCCGGCTGCACGGTAAGCGCGTGCTCCAGGCTGACGGGCAGCGGTAGCTGAATGGGCGACACGGCGGAGAAGGGTGGGGACCAGATGCCGGGCGATTTCGGGGGCTCGTCCGGGATCCCTCCTGTGACCGCCCCACAGCAGATGGGCGAGGCCAACGCACATATCAGCAGGACGACCCCACCAAGAGCGAGCAACAGCACCCCTCCCAGGCGACAGGCCCTCAGCGCGTCGTTATGACCAGCGGCGCGAGGGTCCACCATCAGCAGCTCACCCTCCCCGAAAGCCTCAATCTGTGGGGGAAACAGGAACCCCACACCCAGCGAAACTCCCCCCATCAACAGCAGGAGGAGCCCCGCAGTGAGACTGGCCTGCACAGGGGACAGGAAACAGGAGGCAGGAAACAGGAAGTGACTAATGTGATCGCTTCAGACCAGTCTAGACCCCACAGCAACCTGTTTAGGTTCCCAGAAATTATATAATCTATTCTAGAGTGTCCGTAAATTTGGAAATAAGTTCATCGGAGGTAAAGCAAACTATTCACAATGACCCTGAGTATTTCATAGCTCATCAAAAAAAAACAAAAAAAAACAATATAAACCCTGCTCAATCATCAAACTCCCTGCTGCGATTCTAATAACTGTGATCAAGACTGTGCTATTTATACTAGCTGGTGATGGCTTGTCTGCTGCTGGTTTGCAGCAGAGGTAAAAGCTGTTTAAAATCATTCAAAGTAGAGTAAGCAGATGGAATCTGGATGTTCTTCTCTTAACAAATCTAATATTCCTTGGTTCTACTTTGACTTGGCATAGCCTGATAATCATGTATTCTTAACTCGAGGTTTATGAATTCAGGGATTCTCGATTCAGAATGCGCCTAATACGAACAGTATTTTGTTGTAGTGCAAGTGATATTTGGCTCATGCATATGAGGAGTCCACTTGCAAAGCCCTCTAAGTCAAGTTGGTCCATTTTTTTATTTAGAAAAATCTGATTTTTTGATAGGAGTTGAAATTATCTTCCATTGATACCAATTTTCACTTTACTGAAACTATTAGCCTTGCAGACAAAATCCATGAGGCAATTCATTATTTTTTAAAAGAAATGACTGATTTTGCAACACAAAGTTTAGATGTAGCAGGTTTTGAAAGTGGAGTGGAAAATTAGCGGGTTTTGACAGTTTAAACCAGCCCTATTGCTCAATAGATGATGGTATTTGACTCAGGACCCACTCTGCATCCTACAGAAAGCACAGTGGTTGAATAGCTGCTATGACAACATAAACATGAGTTGATGGGTTAAAATTCCCCTTTTATGGTATCACTATCACCATACTGAACGGCACAAACTAGTTAGAGTTAAAGCAAAAGCTGAACAGGCTATAAAACCTTTACTGTGTTTGGTTCCTTCTCGGGAACGAAAACGAAATCACGTTCCCATATTGGTTGATGACTTAGCAAAATTTGACAGAGTTTTCCTCCTTGACTTCTGGGGGTTTGACAGAGTTTTGCCTTTTCCGTGACAATTTATAAGATGATTCAGCAGGTTTTGAAAGTGGAGCCATCAGTAAGACATGCGCAGGTGCCTGAAAGAGAGGCTAAGGGAGATAACGAATTTATTTTCAAAACTTGACTTAGCAGGTATTGTAAGTCGACTCTTTACATCATATGTGACTTTGGGTAAATGCACACACCAAATATATGATGGGCATCACTTACTGAATTTACCTTCACAATAAGGGGTCATGCTGAGTTGCTCATTTACAAATACCTTTTCTCTTTTTTAAAATCCACATGTTGGTGAGAGCAAGGTAAGTCTCTCTCACCGGGGTAATAGATAGATATCTCAGCAACTGTTGAGATGTGGAGGGGACACCCCATTAAAAAAAAAACAATCCATATGTTAATTGGAATGACCAAATGTAGTTGTTAACACAATTCGTACACAGGCCAACTTTTCAATTGTTAACAATTAACAACTTGTGGGCGGTTGTTAATGCTAATTTACAAAAGACCCTAGTAGGAAGTGTTACAGTATAGTGTAACGTAACGTAATGCTACGTAACATAGTTACCTTCCATAGCAGAGAGTACCTGGTCCGGGGTGTAACGAGTTTCTCCTCACTCTGAGGGTCATCCTCCTCGTCCTGGGGTGTCAAGAACGCACAGTCCTCGTAGAAGAGGTGCAGGTAGGAACGCACCCCGAAACTCTGCACCCCGCTTTCTCTCCGCTGCGTGCAGTGTGGACAGCGGGGTAACTCTGTCAGCCCAGCCATGGACACCCCTCAACGCCGAAGCTCTGGAGGGAAGGAAAGGTCTGGAATATGAAGCGGTTCTTCAGTCCTGGAGATGCATGACAGGACAGTGAACAGTGATGTCAACTCCTTTTGATTAACAGTTAATAAGAGGGGAGGCCGGTTGATGATAAACTCTTGATTACCATGCATGGAGTGTTTCATGGATTTTTCTGGTCTTTCTTAAACCAAATGGTAAGAAGTTATTTTCTCATAAAATTGTGGTTCGTAGGTGTAAGAACCATTTTTTTTTTGTGTAAAGATAAAAACAAGATTACTGTTGCTACAGAGGCACAGATATATCATTTGTTATTTTGAATCTTATTATTATTTTTATTTATTTCTCAGGACCTTTATTTTGTTGAGCGTTGAGTAGGCCATGTAATTATAATGGCCGCCATTAACCTTTCACCTCAGCATAAAACAAAGGAATTGAAGGCTTGAGGAGCACATAGTTCTTTACTGGCTAAAACGGATCATACTTTGGTTAAAACTAGCTGCATTTGACTAACTAGGCAACCATTTGAAACATTTGAGTTGAATTGAGTTCTTTAAGTTTCTGGTTTAGTTTATACTTCTCGAGTTTATGAAAAAGTTTATACTTTTGTCATTAATTTCACTAAGACCAGATGCTTGGAGAACTGTGGTTTGCTTAATCTGCCTACCTGCCATACTCATCTGCTTGCTTTGCTCCACCATCTCATCGAATACCAAAGGTACAATTTAAGAGCTTGTTTTTCTAAGAATCAGGCAGTTAACCATTAGGGCGTGATGTATGATGGTCTCAGATTTACCTAAAATTTTTGTTGGTGAAATATGGTTGGTGCAGTAGAAAAATTGCAAATTTTTAGGTGCCAATACCATTCGGTTTAATTTTTAGCCGAACCAGAAGAGCCAAAGATTCTGAGATGAGAGATGAGTGCTGAAAAAATTTCAGTTTTGAAATGCAGTTATATAATTGCGATAACAACAGCCCACATTCATTTTCACAAAGGTTAAATTACTGTGCGTAGGGCTCACAGTAATCTGAAAACTTTTGTAGGCTGTCGAAGGCGCGTCCTATAGGGGGCGCTGCAAGATGCTACTTTTGGCCATTTGAGCAATAATATCAGGGGCATTTCCAGACTGACCCCTCAACAGCCCAAGATGGTTTATTCAGGATATGATACCCTGAGAAGTCCTTAACTTATTCAACTCAAATTAAGCATGGGATCTTGAGGGTGCAAGAGTATGGATGGCACTTCAATCAGAGAAAAAGTGAAATTTGGTATTTTGAGAGGTCAAAGTTCTCTGTGCGCCCACATCCGATTTTAATGAAACCTTTTCTTCTGGATAGCCCTACATGTCTACTAACTGTGACATACAGACCTGTCCTCAAGTAGAAGGAATCCAGCACAATTTAGCCTCTGTAAGGGATCCCGGCCTCATAGGGGGCCTTGAAAACTGAATTTTTTATTTCTGCCCTTAAAAAGTTTCATATTTGAGAGGCTAATATCTTGAAAATGAGACGAGATAGATAAATTATGACGAGATTCTGAAAGCCTAGACCCAAGTTACCCTATATAGCCATTTTTATTTCTATGATTTGCTCCAAAGACATTGGCCTCCAAAATCCCTATTCCCTATCCCTATTCACTATTCACGGGGGCAAAAAGGGAATGTGGTCCCTGATTTTTGGGGGGCAATATCTTGGAAACACCTTGGAGTAGGACGCTAAAATTTTGCAAGCGTTCATAATGAATACAAAAGTTTTCCCAAAATTAATTTTGAGCCAAATCTGAGTTGGTGACCTGGGGACCTCTTGTCGACTTCATATAGAATGACCCAACTGTAAAGGGTTAATGCAGCAGAAATCCAGAGTAATCTTCACATCACAGTTAGTAGACATGTAGGGTTATCCAACAGAAAAGGTTTCATCAAAATCGGGTGCGAGCACATGGAGAACTTTGACCTCTGAAAATGCCAAATATCACTTTTTCTCTGAATGAAACACCACCCATACTCTCGCACCCCCAACATCCCATGCTTAATATGTGTAGATTATGTAAATGACTTCCCATGGTATCATATTATAATTAAAGCATCTTGGGCTGTTGAGGGCACAGTCTGGAAATTCTCCTGATTTTACTGCTCAAATGGACAAAAGCATCTTTAGCATCTTTCAGCTCCCCCTATAGGACGCGCCCTCGACAGCCAACAAAAGTTTTGAGATTACTGTGAATCCTACTCACAGTAGATTGACAGATGTGAAAATGAATGAAGGCTGTTGTCGGCGCAATGATATAATTGCATTTCAAAACTGAATTTTTTCTCATCTCAGAATCTTTGGCCCTTCTGGTACCCCTAAAAAAGAAACCAAAGGGTATTACTGCCTAAAAATGTGCAGTTCTTCTATTGAGCCAACCATCTTTCACCAATAAAAATTTTACGCAAGTCTGAGACAGTCATATATTACCCTGATCCTTAGAAAAACTGGCTCTTAAGATAATTTTGACCGCTGGTCAAACAAGCAAACTCAAGCCTACATTGATGGCTATTTTTTGAAATGTGAAAATATGCCATTACAGAACGGTTGACATGTTTTACTAGCTTGACGTTCACAATCATTAGTTTGCTTGGGTCACTACACTCAGTGTAATTGGAAAGGCTGACCCAAGCAGCCACAGCAAGGCATTGTTTTTGGGGCACATTTTGGGGTCTCCTTGAGAAATGTATGTTTGCTAACTTCACCCTGGTCACCTTCATTATGGGTCAGAACTGCATTTTTATTTTGTCTAATTGTTTGCCCACATATAAGCCAAATCGTTTGTATACTTTACCATTATGGACAATGTAGAAATGTGTTGTGGACAGATCAGAGCAGGCGATGTCACTGCATCCGACTCGCTCATGGAATGACTCGGACTGGACGGCTGTACTGCATGGACTCTAACTCAACATGGTGGCTCCTGAGAACGGAACCTCAGTGTCTGATTTACTGATGTCACAGTATATCGGTCTGTAGTTTTATACCCCTCGGCGATAATAGCTGATGGCGATTTGGCATCCACTCTGCCATCTGTCCATCCGTCCGTCCATCCGTCTGTCTAACTGCATTCCCATCGCTTGTTATGGCTTTAGCATTGTAGGGAGAACCCTCTAATTTAAACAGGTTAGGTAGTATATTGGGTGTCTCCAGAAGCCTTTTTTGATGTCAAGGTCACAGCTCCCATTTTGACCAAATTTTAAGGTGCACTGACATACGCTAACAGGCTTGATACTGCATAACACCATTCAACTACTGCCAGCATGCGAAACAGTGACGTGTCAATGATGCAAACCAATGCAAGCATAGTCATGAACAAACTCAGACAATACCCTCCAGCAGAGGCACACTGGCAGCTGAGCCGACATACATGTGCACAAGCTTACATATAAACATACGCTCATACCTGTGCATACACACACACACACACACACACACTTGCCTGCACTGCAAAAATGATCTGTCTTCACATGTAATTTATTTTTTGTCTCCAAGCACAAAATATTGGTTTATTTTTAGTTACCATATATTTGACAAGTGGAATTTTCTCACCCCACGGACAAATCCGGAAATGACTCAAAATCTTCAAAGGCAGAATTTTTGTCTCATTGAGAAACAGGGTAAAAGAAGCAAGTGTTTTAAGTCTATACATGGGATTTAAACGCTGAGAAAGCTTTTTTATTTTTATTTTGCACTGTATACACCCTTTCGCAAGCCCACGCATACACAAACACACGGAGGCACACAGAAGAAAGAAGACCTGAGGCGTGTTGTGAGAGTATAGTTGCCATGGTAACCCTAGCAAACCTCTGCTAATAAATTTTTGGGGTGAAGGGGCATCATGCCCGAATGCTGTATTTGAGGGGGGACTCGATCATTAGACAGTAAATGGGGACCCAGAGGCGAGAGGGACATGGGGGGGGGGTTGCAGTGTGACAGACCAGTGAGTCATGGAGTCTGAATCACCACCGCCGTTGGAAGTGTTTATAATCTTTATTTAACAAGGTGATTTCTGCTGATCATGATTCCCTCTGGATGCCCAGAGGGAAGTGAGGTATCGCAGAGCAACCAGTGATGGGTGAGCGGAGCAAGATAGGGTGCAAAGACCTTGGAGTGGTTGTGAGCTAAAAGGCCTTATTCAAGAGCACTACTGCAGATTTCAGACAGATATCATCTCCCCAGAGGGGCGTCTGAATCCCACGTGCCGCCCACTGGGGTTTGATCCAGGACCTCTACAGTCAAGCAAATAACCACAAGGTTACTCCGCTGCCCTTAGTCTGTACCCTCATACAGGACAGAGGGGTTAGTCTGTACCCTCATACAGGACAGAGGGGTTAGTCTGTACCCTCATGCAGGACAGAGGGGTTAGTCTGTACCCTCATACAGGACAGAGGGGTTAGTCTGTACCCTCATACAGGACAGAGGGGTTAGTCTGTACACTCATACAGGACAGAGGGGTTAATCTGTACTCTCATACAGGACAGAGGGGTTAGTCTTTACCCTCATACAGGACAGAGGGGTTAGTCTGTACCCTCATACAGGACAGAGGGGTTAGTCTGTACCCTCATACAGGACAGAGGGGTTAGTCTGTACCCTCATACAGGACAGAGGGGTTAGTCTGTACCCTCATACAGGACAGAGGGGTTAGTCTGTACCCTCATACCGGACAGAGGGGTTAGTTTGTACCCTCATACAGGACAGAGGGGTTAGTCTTTACCGGACAGAGGGGTTAGTCTGTACCCTCATACAGGACAGAGTGGTTAGTCTGTACCCTCATACCGGACAGAGGGGTTATTCTGTACCCTCATACAGGACAGAGGGGTTAGTCCGTCCCCTCATGCAAGGCATGGGGTTAGTCTGTACCCTCATATACCTAGGTAGGGTTTTTACCTTCATAAAGGCGATAAGCTTAATTTTTATCCTCATACAGATTGTTAGGGTTAGTTTATACTGTATTACACCAGGGTAGGGTTTTTACCCAATAAGAGGCGATCATGTTAGACTGTACCCCTGTATCGGACGGTAGAGTCGGTGACAGAGCTTTAAGTGCATCAGATCTAAAGAAAGGGCAGAGGAATATAAACATGCTTGTCATTTGTGTGATTACTCTCTGGTACAACAAACTGTACTCCTAGCCAGCAGTACAATATATCGTAAAGGAGTATTCATTTGTGCTTTTAAAGAGAATTACAGCATTAAAAATCCTTCAAAAACTAAATTATGCCTCCACTGCACCTTCATTTCTGAGAGTGTACCTGATGAGTCAGACTCATTTACAACATTGAGCATGTGCACTTATGTATTCTGCAGGGCATCAGTGCGTCACGGCCTCTGAGACGCTTCCCCCTAGGAGAAGGCGGTTTCAGTCTGTTAGGCTGTTAGTCACTCAGTCCCACAGAAGGTCATGGTGGCGTGAGAGACAGCCCATCCTGTTCTTCAGGCAGTCTGTCCTGCTGATGATAATTAAAGTGTTCTGCCAGCCTTACGCCAGGCGACTTCTGACGCCATTTCACTGATGCAGGCAAATCTCCCATATTACAATAAAATCATGAGCGTTTTGCTCGAGTCGGAGCGCGCTGCCATGCCCTTGACGGCTTGGTGTAAAGTGATCGTAAAATTCAGTTTGAGTTGGTCTTTTTCTCCTCTTGATGTGTCAATCAAATTGATGTTTTAATATTGGAGTTCTTCAGCCTTGGCTCACATAAATTGTAGTCTGTGAGTAAAATCAGACTTTTCATGATGCATTTGGCCTCATGCAGCAACATTCCCTTAAAATACTTTTATTTTGTCTTACTTTAGGTTGTGAAAAAAATTAAGAGAAGTTAACTCCAGATGCACCAGACATTCCTACCGTACAAATCTGCTCTTAATGATGTGTGCTGAATGATGAATCCCATTTGATCATTAATTGCAAGCATGTGGCCGATTTCTTGTAATTAGCGTAGGTAAGGCCATATAAGGGCAGGTGTTGTGCTGTGAACAAATAGCCGACTTTGGCACAACATTTGAAGAGATGCCACTGAAAACAGGCTGAAAGAAGAACTTCGGCAGCCGCAAAATTTAAGGGCTGTTAAATCAATTTAAAGTAAATGTGACCTCTCAGAGTTTTATAGTCTTAATTGGGATGAATTGTCCAATAATGTCTTCATATAATATATAATCCAATAATTAAAGTTATAATAATAAAATTATTAATAATAATTAAAACCTAATATCAAATTTGGATTATTATATTATATATACAGATTGTTTGTAAATCACACGGATTTTCCCCCAATTGCACGGATGTACTGTTGTGGTTTTCATTCAGACATACAGCGCCCTCCATAATTATTGGTACCCCTGGTTAAGATGTGTTCTTTAGCTGCTAATAAATTCCGTTTTTTTTTTCTAAATAATATAGGACCAAAACGAAAAAAAGAGGAAAATCCAACCTTTAATTCAAGTGCATTTCTTCAGTGGAGAAAAAATCCTACATTAAGAATTAATTCTTCTACATCAAATCACGTGTGTCGCAATTATTAGCACCTCTGATGTTAATACTTTGTACAACCCCCTTTTGCCAACAAAACAGCACCTAATCTTCTCCTATAATGTTTCACAAGATGGGAGAATACAGAAAGAGGGATCTTCGACCATTCCTCTTTGCACAATCTCTCTAAATCATCCAGCGACCTGGGTCCTCTCCTCTGCACTCTCCTCTTCAGCTCACTCCACAGGTTTTCAATGGGGTTGAGGTCTGGGGACTGAGATGGCCATGGGAGGAGCTTGATTCTGTGTCTAGTGAACCATTTCTGTGTAGATTTGGCCACATGTTTAGGGTCATTATCTTTCTGAAAGACCCAGTGTCGACCCATCTTCAGCTTTCGGGCAGAGGCCACCAGATTTTGATTTAAAATGTCCTGGTATTTCAAAGCGTTCATAATGCTGTGCACCCTAAAAAGGTTCCCAGGGCCTCTGGAAGAGAAACAGGTCGACAGCATCACCGATCCTCCCCCATACTTCACAGTGGGCATGAGGTGCTTTTCTGCATACTCATCTTTTGTGTTCCGCCATACCCACTTAGAGTGTTTGTTGCCAAAAAGCTCTATCTTGGTCTCATCTGACCAAAGCACACTATCCCAGTTGAAGTCCCAGTACTGCTTAGCAAACTCCAGACGTTTGCGTTTATGATTGTGAGTGAGAAAAGGTTTTTCCCATGCATGCCTCCCAAACAGCTTGTTGGCATGTAGATAGTGCCTGATGGTTGTTTTGGAGGCTTTGTGACCCCAAGATGCTACCATTTGTTGTAATTCTTTAACAGTGAGCTTTGGAGAACTTTTTATTTCTCTTACCATCCTCCTCACTGTGCGTGTTGGCAAAATAACGTTGCATTCTCTTCCAGGCTTGTTTACCACTGTTCCAGTTTTTTTAAACTTCTTAATGATTCCTCTGACAGTAGATATGGGCAGGTGCAGGCGAGTGGCTATTTTCTTGTAGCTATTGCCTGACTTATGAAGGTCGACGCACATCTGCCTTACTTGAACAAGGCTTATGCCATCGGAGGCGACGGCTTGGGGTATATCCCCAAACGCCCCCAATCCTCCAATTCCCCAATCCTTGAATAGACTTTCATTTGAACTTAATTTCAGGTCAATCGGACAAATAGCTCTGAATATATGGCCAAAATGGTAATTTTCCATCACAAAGTGCCACCTGGTGGCAAAATATTGAACCATACAGGTATGATGTCATCATGTGTCACATTGTGAGGTCATGACCTTGCAGTTGCACATAGTTTCATGTCAATTGGACAAATGGTTCCAAAGGTATGGCAAAAATGGTGAATTTTATGTGACAAAGCTCTACCTTGTGTCAAAATTCTGAACCAAACAGGTATAATGTCATCGTGGGACACATCCTCAGGTCATGACCTTTCATTTGCTTTTGATTTGAGGTCAACCGGACAAATATTTTCAGAGATATGATAAAAACAGCAATTTTTCAGTTTTTGGCCCCTGGTGGCCAATCTAGAAAATGTAAGTTGTCCAAAATCAAATCAGTTCTTCCTCTTAATGATACTTACTTATATGCAAAACGTAAAATTTGACGGCGCGGCGGCGGTCGGACCAAAAACATAATATCCCAAAACGCTGTTCGGCATACGAGGATATAATGATGTGTTGAAGAGTGAATAAGAGAAATGGCCTCTGTGTCACGTCATATTTATACCCGAGGGAAACAGAAAGTGATGATTAACGAATTAAATGTTCCTAGATACTCTGATCAACTTTGTAAACTACTGTAGAAATGACAGAAATACTTCAATTACATTAAATTCCTAGGAATTGTTAGGGGTGCCAATAATTGTGGAACAGGTGATTTTATGAAAAATAATTATTTCTTAGTCAGGGATTTTTTTTCCCTTAAAATTCACTTGAGTTGAAGGTTACATTTTTCTACAATTTTCAGTGTGAGAGTATGCTTCTGCAATAAAAATTGAATTTATTTCAAGGCTTTTAGCACATCTTCACCATGAGGGCCAGTAATTATGGAGAGCGCTGTATTTTCTTATCATGAGGTTCCCTCATCCTCAAGCAATTGAGGAGAGACAGATTCTTCAGACAATTAGGCCTTATTGAGGCATATTGATAAATATAAAGCCGAGTTCGTTTTGCGCAAGAAGAACTGACATCTTGCCTTTCACACCCAGTTTTTATACCTTCATCACAGGAAATATCTTCCAAATATGGTCTTTCCGCCTTCTCATTCTCACGCTAATCAAATTTGGATTATTATATTACATATACAGATTGTTCGTAAATCACACAGATTTTCCCCCAATTACACAGCTTACGGACATACAAATAGAGTTATGCTGATTTTTAATTCCAGCTGTGAAGCATAGCTGGGATTGTAATCATAATCTCTGTCTGTCTGCATCAAAACAATAACGCTGGAGCCATTTTAGATTCAATCTTAAGACACAGCACGTCACTAACTGGGATAAAAAGAAACTTTGAGTTAGTAGATGGGCTGTTACTGGACATCACCATTCTCCCTCGTGATATACGAATGGAATGATAAGAATATGGATATAAGATTGGCGATTTCAGTCCAGATTTTAACGGAGTGGGACAAAATCGAAGATCCCTGACATGCCTGTATGTAACATCGGCCCAAGTGGGACCATTTTCGCTGTCCTGGATGAGGCTTTGAGGTTTTTTATTTTCATACTCTGATAAAAACTTTTTAAACTTTTAAAAATATTTTCATGAAATTTTCATACTGCATTTATAATTTAATTAATTTTCATTAATTAATGAAAAAATAAAAATTATAGTCACAAAAGTACAAGGATTTGATGAATATTTACCAGAGGTAATACAGGTGGGGACCTGAAGAGGTTGACGTGGTTGCTATTGCGCATTTTTTAATGTTTCTAAAATGTAAAACACATGTGTCTGTGCACTCAACATGCAATTTGTGGACTGTATAAATGGGATGTGTTTCTCCTATCTTGGTAAGAAAGCTCTCAACCACTCTCAGAATTTTCTTT
>CM056581.1:95519795-95679795 GCA_029721435.1 Gymnothorax reevesii | reverse complement strand
TGAATACACCGCAAAGACAAGTTACTTAATGTTCGAACAGGTAAACTTTGTAATTTTTTGCAAATATTAGCTCATTTGGAATTTGATGCCTGCAACATGTTTCAAAAAAAGCTGGCACAAGTGGCAAAAAAGACTGAGAGAGTTGAGGAATGCTCATCAAACACTTATTTGGAACATCCCACAGGTGAACGGGCTAATTGGGAGCAGGTGGGTGCCATGATTGGGTATAAAAGCAGCTTCCCTGAAATGCTCAGTCATTCACAAACAAGGATGGGGCGAGCGTCACCACTTAGTGAACAAATGCGTGAGCTGATTGTCGAACAGTTTAAAAACAACATTCCTCAACGAGCTGTTGCAAGAAATTTAGGGATTTCATCATCTACGGTCCGTAATATCGTCAAAAGGTTCAGAGAATCTGGTGAAATCACTGCATGTAAGTGACAAGGCCGAAAACCAACATTGAATGCCCGTGACCTTCGATCCCTCAGGCGGTACTGCATCAAAAACTGACATCAGTGTGTAAAGGATATCACCACATGGGCTCAGGAACACTTCAGAAAATCACTGTCAGTAACTACAGTTCGTGGCTACATCTGCAAGTGCAAGTTAAAACTCTACAATGCAAAGCGAAAGCCATTTATCAACAGCGCCCAGAAACGCCGCCGGCTTCGCGGGGCCCAAGCTCATCTAAGATGGACTGATGCAAAGTGGAAAAGTGTTCTGTGGTCTGATGAGTCCACATTTCAAATTTTTGGAAACTGTGGGCGTCGTGCCCTCCGGACCAAAGAGGAAAAGAACCATCCAGACTGTTATAGGCGCAAAGTTCAAAAGCCAGCATCTGTGATGGTATGGGGGTGTATTAGAGCCCAAGGCATGGGCAACTTACACATATGTGAAGGCACCATTAATGCTGAAAGGTACATACAGGTCTTGGAGCAAAATATGTTGCCATCCAAACAACGTCTTTTTCATGTACGCCCCTGCTTATTTCAGCAAGACAATGCCAAGCCACATTCTGCACGTGTTACAACAGCATGGCTCCGTTGTAAAAGAGTGCGGGTACTAGACTGGCCTGCCTGTAGTCCAGACCTGACTCCCATTGAAAATGTGTGGCGCATTATGAAGCGTAAAATACGACAACGGAGACCCCGGACTGTTGAACAACTTAAGCTGTACATCAAGCAAGAATGGGAAAGAGTTCCACCTGAAAAGCTTCAAAAATGGGTCTCTTCAGTTCCCAAACGTTTACTGAGTGTCGTTAATAGGAAAGGCGATGTAACACAGTGGTAAAAAGGCCCCTGTGCCAACTTTTTTGCAATGTGTTGCTGCTTTTAAATTCTAAGTTAGTGATTATTTGCAAAAAAAAAAAAAGTTTGAACATTAAACATCTTGGGGTCTAATTTCCTGGCGCAGCGAAGGTGGCGTAGCGAGGCGCAGCCCGCGCAGTGGTAATTTCGTACGGCGCAGCCCGCGTAGTGCTAATTTCGTGAGGTGCGCAGCCTTCGGAAGACGAAGGTGCGCTGAGATGGGTGTGGCGGCGTAGTAGGGGGAGGTGTCACACATTCATCAAGGCGCAGTGACAATTTCGTAGAAAAAGTCTCCGCTGGAGTTGCGCAGAAAACTCGCCAGCTCCAACCTGGTTTAATTTCCGTGCATTAGTAATTTGGCTGACCGGCGCAGAGTGCGCACACGTCACCGAAATCTCACAGGCAGGTTTACAGAATGTCTGGCACATTTCAATGCAAGATATAATTACAGGAAGCACTATTTAATGTAACTATCTGAATAAGGACATAAATTATAGTATCTATATCGACTGTCCTGATGTCAGATTAAAGGCGGTTGCCACGCGTAATGGAAACTTGACCTGGCTTGATCAACGCAGCTGAATCTGTGATGCAAACTAACGACTTCACATCTTTCTCAGCCAACCACAAACTGTATATATATATATATATATATATATATATATATCGAATGCTTGCGTTCTATGCTCATTAAAGCCGCTTGCACACTGGACGCGAAACGAATTTTTCGCACGACTGATTACAGACAAAGTCAATGCAAAGACGCGATAGTCGGACAGGGTTTTAATATAGCTCCGTGTCCGAGAGTCATAAAAGTTCTAATTTTTCCGAGTATTACAGGAATTATTAGACGTGCAAACTGGGCTATGTTTGTGTTCGACCTTCACAGAATGCAAATTGATAGCTATCGACTTTTCTTGGTCTTTTTAGCCTATTCATCTGTTTTCTTCCATTGAAGATAGACATCAGTATTTATTCGGTCTTTCTTTTGAAAATTAGTCAGATGGACCGAACAGATTCACGCTTTATTTCCACAGCAGAGATAATAAAGTGCGTGAGCAAATCAATTCCATGACCATTGACAGAGTGGAGAAATCATCGCATGCACGATCAAGACTGTCCGACACGAAATGCAAAATACTCCATGTCCAGCAGCCAGAAAAAAAGTATTGATATGAGAACAGATTTATAACGAAATAAAGAATAAAAATATATCAGCAACAAACGTGATATCAAACAAAGATGACCCGCCAATAAATAAATCGCAGTGTTCGTTGGATGCTCTGTTGTTAAAATGTTTCTTTTTATTCTTTATTTCGTTATCAATTTCCTAATCGTCCTTTTTTTTTTGGCTGTCAGACAGGGAGGCCTTGTACATTGTCCCATGCCAGTGTCGACTCGCTTTACTGAGCAGAGCTTAAACAGAAACATTGATTGAAATTCTCGGTACTGATCTTGAAGAACTGAGCCCTCTTTTCAAACACTCTCGTTTAATATCTAAAAGAGTCAGTCGATTTGAAGAAATTCAAAACAATAATAGACTGTCGGACACTGAGATTTATTAAAACCCTGTCAGACTTTTAGACACATGACGCAATCTGTCGAGCGAAAAATTCGTTTCGCGTCCAGTGTGCAAGCGGCTTAATACTAGGCTACTATTATTGTCACTTAGGCTTTATCGTCTTTAGTGGGGGAAAGGAATACAGCCTGATTGCTATGATCTCGTAGAGATAAGATCGCATATTGAAAATAAATGTGTCACGTATCTTGCATTGTTGTCCATTCATGTTAATCCCAAAATTTTATGCGGCAACAGTTTGTAAAAATAGGAACACGCTATCCATCGTTTCTCTTGCCAATTCTATTTCAACTGCACAGTTAATAACAATTGCCATAAATGCCAAGAACCTTATTTTATCTATATTCAAAAACTGCTTGTCTGGTTTACTTTGCTCTTTCCCCTTCATTTCAACTGTATCCATCTCTTTCCCCACTGCTCTCTTTTCTATTCTCACTTTCTTTACAGCCTCAGAGTATGACATCTTATTCAGTGTCCATGTTCAATCTCTTGGCTGTGTTATACCCAAATACGCCTTCTTTACCAACTTGCGCGGGAAGGAGGGGCAGAGGCGGGACAGAGGAGTACTTGCGCCAGGCTACGCCGGGCACGAAATTGCAACATACGCCTGGACACACCCCGTTGGCGCGGCGCACCCTCCATTCGCCGCGCCTGCGCCTGGTCTACGAAATTAGAGCCCCTTGTCTTTGCAGTGTAATTGAATATAAGTTGAAAAGGATTTGCAAATCATTGTATTCTGTTTTTATCTACGATTTACATAACGTGCCAACTTCACTGGTTTTGGGTTTTGTACATACTCATGTACACACACTTACTCACACACATGTATACACACACACACACACACATACAAACACACGCTCACAAACACACACGCAAACAAGGGCACACACACAAACAGTATGCTCCTGATGGAAAGCTCTTTGACAACTATCACCTAGGTTAAGAGGATAGACTTGTGGACCAAGGATGGCGAAATTGCTTTCATAAATCTATCTGACTGACAAATGAAAAGACGTTTTCAGGCTCCTTGTTCTTAGACCAATGAGCTGAAGTGTGTTGTTTCCACAGAAGAAGAAGAAAGTTCGAGGCGTTGTGTTTTTCAAGGCAAACTGCACCCCCAGTCCCTCAGTTCAAAGCTACCATGTGATGCTCAGATTTGTTGCCATGGCTCCACTGAGGCAAGACGATTTCTACAGATCACAACACACATATGCAATTAACCTCACATTCACCTCCGCGCATTTGCATGTTTAGTATGTTACACTCTGAAGCAGGCGGTACGTACTTTGTTGTGTGTTTCTTTCATTATTCTGCCTCTTATAAGCACAATTAATCAAGAAATCAAGTATGCTCTTGGCCTGGCGACTGTTAGCACTGGCTGTTCACTGCACCTAAAGCGCTCCAATTCAATTCACCTTTGAAGAGCTTGTTGCGCTGTCGTCTAATTGCGGCCAACATCACGGTTCGTTTGGAGGCCGTTGATTTAATGATTGTGAAGAGGAGACCACATTTATCACTTCAGTTTGTCCAATTAAGATTCGAATATACGGTATGTAAAGAGATACCTGACGCGCCTTTCCCTCACATGCAAATAAATGTGACAGCGGCACTGGGGACGAATTGCGCGGAAACGCGCTGTTTATAAACACAGGAAACAGAAGCGATGGAAACGCCAGCAGCTCCTGACACGCGCATTCATCAGACCAATCCGCGCGCGGCCGAGGGGCGTCTGCGAAGGTGTCGCGTGTTCCTATAGCCGTCGGTAATGTCATTGTATTGGACGTCGTGAATGAAAGTATGAAAAAGAATTATTCAAAACCGCATACGTTCATCGGGCCAGTGGCTGCATTCGCATTGCTAGAGTGGAATAAAGCCATCTGTTCCACGTAAGAGGAAACGATTTAAAAACGTTTGATGGCGTTGGCTATATGGAAGCTTTAGTCACAATGGAACTAAAGCGGGGATGAAGTCAAACAGACAGTTAATTAGTCGAGCGATCTCTCATTGACCTTTGGCATTTCCTGTGTAAATTCTGATGAGTGTCCTTTAAGCTGTCAGGGCTTGGAGTTGCAGATTTCATTATTGCGCATATAATATCAAACCAGGAGCATTCATTATTATCCCCGCCTCAGAATGGATGGGTATGTAGGAATGAGCGTCGTCCTTCAGCATGTGCATCCATCTGTCTATCCGTGTGTCTGTCTGTCTGCCTGTCACAATTCTTTCCCAGACCAGAACTCCAAAACCATTCAATATTTATCAACAAAATGTAATATATAGATACATATTATTGTGTAGATGTGCCTTTTCGTACTTCTGTTTGTCCTCCAGTCTGTCTGTCCATTTCGTTTCCAGGATATCAGCCACCCTGTGTATTTCATGCTCATTATTATTGCAATGGCTGCACTTCTGTCCGTGTCATGGCCGCTGACTGATTATTGACTGTTGATCGACAGACGTTAGTCTTATTCTGCTGACCTGATTCATTATGACTGGATTACATCTCAAATAAATTATCTCCCCCTCCCCAAAAAAGAGAAGAAAAACATCTTTATAAAGTATTGTGATTTAGGCTGACCATACATATCTAACTGAAGTTTAACCATTTCCCTGCAGAGTTTCCATATCACGTGGATTGAGAGGATTATGGATAATCAGGGTTATTTGTTTGCTCTTTAATGTCCTGCTAATCACTGCACGAGTCGCCTGCTCACCACCCCCTCGCCCTCTCTTCCACTCTCAGGCGGAGATAAACAAGCCCAGCGCTCTGACGGGGTGTGACTCATACCTCAGTCAGCCTGCGCTTTATAATTTCTCCTAGCAACAGGGACAGGAAGTGGGGAATTGCACGGGAACAGTCTCTGCCGTTTGCGTACCGCTACGGTCAAACTGCTGGTCTGAAGGCAACACGGAGACTCCGTGAGCCAAAAACGACACCACATCAACCGTGACATCTCCCTCAGACGAGCACACTCTGCAGCGCTGCACCTGAACCCACAGGTGAGCTCAGCTGCAGGGTGCGGCAGATCGGTCGCCATTTTAAACTCCTTCCCATGGGTATTCTGAGGTGTTGGTTAGCGGTAGGTCACGCCTCGGCCGCGGCCTGCACCTGCAGGTGGAAAATCGAGTGTTGTAGTGATACGAGGTGCATCTCAGTTCTCTCAAATTGCACCCGTGTCTCCTTTGCTTTAATCTTTTCCTTGTGTCTTAGTCCCTTCCAGCAAGGATACATGGAGAGATGCAAAGAGACCAAGTAAGGAGAGAGGAAACAAGGAAATATGTGCTTAGAGAAATGTGACGTCCTTTCCTCTGAAGAATCACATGAAGCAACGTCCGTTACTGATGATGGTACACATCTGGATCTGCTGCCAGCATCTGTCATTACCGAATGATGTCACAGCTTTCAGCTGAAAGCCTTCTGGGAAGGCTGCTCTCATATGCCCTCACCCAGGGCTCCTCAGAGCTCTCTCCTCACTCCTCATGGCAGAAATAAGAGCGTTGGGACAGCCTGCAAGATGGTGGATCCAGAACAATTTCCAGTTGACGTGAGGAGCAAAAATATACCAAAAAGAAGAATTTCAATGTGCTCATGGGGCATATCTGTCTCTGTTTTTCTCTGGTGTGACCCCAGAATTGATCAGGGTCTGCTCTCATTAAGGAGACTCTATCCTATCCGTGGATGGGTTAGGAAACAGGAGTATAGATAGTTAAAGGTCTACTATTATGTCACCAGGTGCACAGCTAATCAGCCACTTCAAGCCATTTCACATCTGCCTTTTGTGACATCACAAGGAGGGAGATCATCCAGAATAATGAAGGGACTGTTTAACTGGTTGGCTGAAGGTGATCTGTCCCTCTTCCTTCTGGGCAGTTACTTCAACATACGATGTCACAAACAAACAGATTTTGAAAAAGCTTGTCATGATTAATTAGGTGTTCACTTGATGAAATGAGAAGGGACCTTTGCAAAATAAGTTTTTTCCTAGAATGTGTGTTGTACACAAGACTGACCCGTAAATCTGCCCATTTGCAAGGCGTGTAACAATCTATGACTTTTCGTCCCTTCAGAATTATGCTTGAAGCAGCAAGAGCTGTTTCATTTTGCGAATTCATTCTGCAGTACCTCACCCGACCCCCACCTCTCAACTCCCAGGGAAGGGCCGATATTCAGAGTTTTGTCCGGATGAAACCTAGATATTAAAAAATACAAAGTGTGTGCCCGTTCATTACTCATTTCAAGAGAACATCCGCATCTGTGTGTGTGTGTGTGTGTGTGTGTGTGTGTGCGTGCGCGCGCGCGTGTGTGTGTGTGTGTGTGTGTGTGTTTGTGTAGGAGAGCAGATTTAAAAGCTTCTGAGTGATTCACAGGCTGGTGTCCCCAATGGGAGGAACTAACCGCAAAAATGGGCTGCTTATAAAGGTGGGAGTGATGTAGAATTCTGTGACTGGAATGAGTTCATTCATCTGCACAGTGAAAAACAATAGTGCTTGAGTACTGTGGTGCACTGGAAGGTGAACATTTCTTGTTTCATGAGTGTTTCAGTGTAGAGCAGTAACAAACCTCATTTCTGGTGATCTACCGTCTGTTTTCAAAAGTGTCCTTCATTCCACATTTATGGCGAGTCCACACTTACACGTGACCTTTAAAATACTGCATTTTCCCTGTTTCTCTTTCAAACAAAATCTCCGTCTATCCAAAGATGTAAGAATGCAGTCGAAGTGCTGTCATGCCAAACCAGCTGGCAGTAATGATGTTTTTTTTCCCTTTTATTTAACCAGGGATTAGTCCCGTTGAGATTGAAATCTCTTTTTCAATGGAGCCCTGGGAGGTTTAGGTGGGGAGGGAGAGGACAGTTGCTCAGCCAATCAGATCAGGGGATGATTAGGTGGCAGGTTGAAAGAGCCAGGTTGGGACTTTAGCCATGACACCGTGGAACCCCCTACTCTTATCGATGAATGGCATAAGATCTTTAGTGACTACAGTGAGTCAGGACCTCAGTTTACTGTCATCCGAAAGACGGTGTCTCCTTCAGTACAGTGTCCCCATCACTGCACTGGGGATTATTCCACCAGAGGGAAGATCACAATCTACTGGCCGAACAACACCTCTTCCAGCAGCAACTTGGTCTCCCATCCAAGTACTAACCAAGCCCACAACTGCTTAGCTTCAGCCACACAGCTGGAGCAGATTGAACAGCGGTATGGCTGTAATGTGAGACTGTGAAGGCCAATCATAAGCCTTAGAAACTCGCTATAAGGCTCACACACTCTAATGTAATAAGCCAAAAACTCTGTTTACCCTGTGCACACGTCAACTGTAAAAACAGTTAGTTGAAATCTTCATCCCAAAAGCCTACTTAGCAAAAGGTCTGTTTTCAATGATCGCTCTGTTTGCCTGTGGACAAAAGGCCAAAAACGAATTTCAGAAATACCAGAGTCCGTGTGGACTGAGCCGACGAGATCTCACTGAACAGGTATTTGACTGAGTCAGGCGAGCCGAATCAGGGTTGAAATGAAAACCTACAGAACAATAGATCTCGAGGAAGAGGGTCGGTTACCGCTGATGTAGAGGAAAGTCATTTTCTCGGTGTCAAACTGCAACCATTAGGCATAATTTGAAAGCGCAGAGGTAAACTATTGAGTTCTGTTTGCGTTTCGCTATAGAAAGATACAGGGGACGGAAAAAACTCACTCTGGCCTTTAAGGTTAAATCAACACAGCAGACACACTCTCTGCATGAAGGAGTGTGAGAAATGAGACACAGAATTGAACCACACGTTTTACACACAAGTTTCCAGCAAAGGTCAGACCTTTAAAAGACTAAACTGCCATGAAGTTTATACGGAATAGAGGACAGTGTCAGCGCCTCCATCATTAAGTGAATGCTGTGGATAGGATTATATACATTACGGCTGTTTAGCATTCAGAGAGCACAACACAGACCTGTCACTTTCCTCCGAGTCATTATCTTCAGAGTCGGGGTGTACAGCTGCCACAGGCTGTCCTGTGTCACACCGTTTGGCTGCTTCCTTGTCTTATATGCAGCTCAATATTTCATACGGTGAACCCAGCAGGAGCGAGCAGATGCCCGAGCTGGGATCTCTGGGTACCGTTTCCCAGGATACAGCACCCCCACATCCGCCCCCCAAAATGCGTTTCATCCAGAGAGCACACATGCCTCCTCCCCCCCACAGAAAGCACAGCTGTTCGTCTACACTCCACCCCTACTCATGAATACATGCATGAATAATATTACGCAATAGAATAATTATGATATAATCAGGGGCCGTTCAATGCCTGTATTACAGCTCTCACCAGTGCTCCACTTTCCGGATCTGCGTCTGTCTGATTTCACATGATTGAATGTTGATATGCACTCTATCAATCAAAAAATTTGGACACAAACACATTTAAAACTCGAAAAGCACTCGGAGAGCGCAGACCTCCGCCAAGCACAACATTTCCCTCCATATTGCGACTTCCACAATAGATATTAGTCTTACATCTATTTTATCTTCATTTTTAGATTAGATTCCTTGACCATGAAAACATGGCAATTTGATTCATAATGCTATATCAATATTAGTTCCACTGCGTTTTGGCTGTTTAAACATGTCTGTTGCATGTTTCTAGCTTCATTTATTTTAATTTTTTTCTTATGATGCAACATTTCCCCTCATGTTGTGATTTACACATAAATATTAGTCCTACATTTATTTCATCTATTTTTTCAGATTCCCTGACCAAGAAAACATACCATTAGCAACTGAATTCATAATGGTATCAATATTAGTTCAGTAGTTATTCACAAAAATCAAATTTTCCGTAATGGTGGTTTCCTTCTGGATCTAGTTCCCTGGCTTTTGAAGATACAGTGAATCTGGTGACACCTTCCTAATTCTGCAATATCTTGGCTATATAATGGTGTTTGTCGCATGTTTGTGGCTTCATTTGTTCTCTACCTATGATGAAAGTTCCGAAGGTCCCCTACTTTCGTATTCTGGATCATAGTATCATAGTATCCGGAATTATTCCATTTTCAGGATCAGTCTTTGATATATTGTAGAACATTTTGAAACTTGTCCTGTATTTTTTTTCCAAGTGCCCTGACCATTTTTGGTGGAGTAATATGCATAAATGTCGAAAATGGCCCTATCTCCCAATGTTAAAGAATCCTTTAAAAAATACCTGGATCCAGACGGAGATCCGGATCACTTCCAAAATCTGATTATTTCTTCCTTATACCAATCTGTACAATCCCTGAAAATTTCATCAAAATCTGTCCATAATTTATTGAGTTATTTTGGAAACCAACAGACAGACGGACAAACAAACAAACAAACCCAGGCAGTAACATAACCTCCTTGGCAGAGGTAAATATATATATATATATATATATATACCTTTTATTTTACAAAGAAAAAATGTTTCTAAATCCGAAGTCCATCAAACTAAACATTATTTGTAATAATAATTGCACAGTCTTTGAGAGCAGTAACATAATTGTCAGAGGTCACATCGGCGCGGCAGCAGGATTCCCGCAGGTGAGCAGCACCTGGCGTTAGTTTCCTCCGGACATTTTTTACTAGTTAGTCCCAAACCAGCCTTAATTCACTGTTCAGAAAATGGAAAAAAATGTCATTGTATTTATCCACATATGGCTTCCCTACGACTTCCAAAGTTTTGGATGCTATTCTGTGTACATTAGTCTTTGACACTATTTTCACATGAATCATTTGGGGTTATGTACAAGTTACATTACAAAGACCAGGATTTTTTAATATGAAAAAATGTATGTGAATTTCAAACCTAAATATTGCATTCACTCCAAAAAAGAAAAAAAGCGTTTAGTAAAAAATATCTTAATTTATAAAACCGTGGGTTAGCTGAACTTCAAGTAAGTTTTAGCCGACATATTTTATCATGATTGACTTGGAATTTTTTATTCGAGAATAATCCTGTCAAGTTCACATGTATTGTAATATATGTTTTCACGAATCCAATATCCACAAAGAAATCGGCGAACACATCATTTAAATGTCCATGCGCTGTTTATAAACGAGACTCCAAAATGCTATCAGACAAATTATATGTGTCCAAACATTTGCTCGACACTGTATGAGGTTTCTAAGTACATAATCTTCCTTTTTTCCCCCATTTCATATATGTCTGCAATTCATTTTTTTTTTAACTCAGTAAAGTTCTTTCAGTTAATTGCATAGTTTTTATCATGTAGTTCCATGAAATTCCTGTCCTTTGAATGTTGTGTGGACGAATGAGTCAGATTTATTAAACACTTATAAATTAATATATAGGTAATATTTTATATTTATTCCATATAATATACTGAGCATACAGCACATTCACTCATAATCCAGACTGAAGCAGCTCACACCGGGGTTGTGCTTTGACATTATTGAAAACCCTGTCAGGCCATGGTGAACAGACAGAGGCAGGAGCAGCACTGAATTCTAATAAATACGAAGCTTTATTGAGGGAGTGAAGGAGTCAGGGTCAGGCTGCCGGAGAGGGAGCGATGGAGGGCAGGCAGAGAGGAACTGGAATCAGGAATAAAAATGTAAAAAACGCTGGAGGGTTGAGCAACGCTAAATGCAAGTGTAACAATCCGGCGACACGAAAGACAAAGGCCAGGACTTAAATGCACACAGACAACAAGTAACAATGGGAATCAGGTGAGAGAGAAGGTGTGTCGTGTGCACACTCAGGAAGACGGGTGAGGCTGGAGACAGTAATTTAATGATTGAAAGCAATCAGCAGAACAAACGAAAACAGATGCTGACGGCCTGAAAACGGGAAAAATCTTATCCACAGAAAGATGGGACGTGATGAAACTCAAACTAAAAAAAAAACTACGGGGTAGAATTGGTGTCGGAATGGTGGACAGGGCCATTTTATAAGCAACAAGGTGACAGGACACAACACGCAGCTTCTTAACACTGTCTGCCGTGTAACCTGTGTGTTACAAAGGGCACTGTTTTTATTTTCATATCTGAAAGCGATGAGAATTTGTCATTTTCCATAGACCATTCTGGAATGAGGTGGCATTAGAACAGAAAGAAGAGTCCATCTTCGGTCATTTTGTCTCAGGAGCCTGAAGTACCTGCCTGCAGTTGTGTGTTAATTGGCAATGTTCCTTTCAGATAAACACATTTCAGCCAGCCCTTCGAGATGAACACATGCTATTGCTGGTCATATCTCACTGTAAAGACAACTAGAATGGTTTTTACACATAAAAACAGATGTCTCCCTCTTCCCCATTTCACATTTTAGAGTTATGGTCCGGAAATAAGTCCCACCCTTCAATATGCCTAAGGCAAAATTGTTGCCATGGAAACAGAAAAAATAAAATTCAAAAGCAGTTCAAACCCTGAAGAGACACTCTATTAAATTTGGTGAGAATCGGTCAAACAGTTTCAGAGTTATGCCCCGGAAACAAATGGGAATGCCGACGCCAACGCCGACGCCAACGGGAATTCAGGCAAAAACAATATGTCTGCGCCCCCAAGAAGGGGGAGAAATAACTAGCCAACCTTTTCATTGAGATAAGGATGTTTGCCATATCTCTCACCCAAAATGAATCATAGAGCTGGATGGTAAATTTCCGGTGGATTTTTAAGAGTGATAGTCGTGGCAGGCTGGAACTACGATCATAATACTATGATATTTTCTATGATCCAAAATGGAGAGAAATGCTCCAATTACTCATCGCGAAAATGTTCAATTCCGCCCCCCAAACAAACAGCTTATTTCTGACCACAGTATTCCACCAAGGCTGTCATCATACATTTTGAAACTAGTCTGCCATGTATTCAGAATGAAACGGTATGAATGACTGTGGACTTCATCAGGGGACCACCTGAAGAGCAAAGTTGAGAATTGCTGTAATAAAATTTCCCCTGCTATTGGGTACAGCAATTTTCCAGGGATTCAGAACTAGTGTAAGATTGATAAGGTTGAAGAGGTGATTGGGGTTGAAGTTCGATGGACCGTGTCGCTGGTCTGGCAGGAAGGTGGAATCACAGTGGGATGTCCACCTGCACAGACATTGCTCGTCTGTAGACTGGGGGTACTGACATAATTTCTGCTTTGGTTCTATATACATTCCAGCACATTGCCTTTTATATGAGATGATAAATATGAAGTTAAAGTGAGGGAATTTACATCTATATGTGATCACATATGTGATTGCCTTTTGTTTTTGAGTTTTTGTAAGTGTCGCTTATGAAAAGAATGTTGATGACGCCACCCCACAATACTGTGCGGCAGCAATATTTAGAGAGATGACCATCCATCCGGCCAATCACGAAAACAAACAAACATGATCACATTGCCTAATGTAAGTCCATTCAGATTCTCATACCAACGCGGTTGTCTTCCTGAGCCGTTATGAATTCCCCTTTACACCTGTCCTTTACCTCAGGACATTTTCAATCACCATAAAAGAAAAGTGGGGCGGAATTTGACAGTAGGACGAAGTTAGCTGGCCAGCAACGGCATTCGTGAATGTTACTTGACATGAGCTTAAAAATTAGATTGTGGCTTGCTTGCGTTTACTCTTGGAGTGGTTGTTAGGTTTTGAACAGGATAATGTTTGGCCATATCTGCATTTTGTTTATTTCAGTGGGATTCCCCGGTTTAATAAAAGCTAAGTTAAAAAATACTCAAATTACATGACATATTTCACTCATGTAATTATTTGCACCCCATAATTATTAGCACCCCTGGTTAAGATGTGTTAAAAGCCTTAAAATAAATTCAATTTTTATTGCAGAAGCATACTCTCACACTGAAAATTGTAAAAAAATGTAACCTTCAACTCAAGTGAATTTTAAGGGGAAAAAAAATCCCTGACTTAGAAATAATTATTTTTCATAAAATCACCTGTTCAACAATTATTGGCACACCTAACAATTCCTTTGGAATTAAATGTAATTGAAGTATTTCTGTCATTTCTACAGTAGTTTACAAAGCTGATCAGGGTATCTAGGAATATTTAATTAGTAAATCATCACTTTCTGTTTCCCTGGGGTATAAATATGATGTGACACAGAGGCCATTTCTCTTATCCACTCTTCAACATGGGAAGGACAAAGGATCACACCACTCAATTAAGGCAGATGTGTGTCAACCTTCACAAGTCAGGCCATGGCTACACGAAAATAGCCACTCGCCTGCACCTGCCCATATCTACTGTCAGTGGAATCATTAAGAAGTTTAGAACAACTGGAACAGTGGTAAACAAGCCTGGACGAGGACGCAAGGTTATTTTGCCACCACGCACAGTGAGGAGGATGGTAAGAGAAATAAAAAGTTCTCCAAAGCTCACTGTTAAAGAATTGCAACAAATAGTAGCATCTTGGGGTCATAAAGTCTCCAAAACAACCATCAGGCACTATCTACATGCCAACAAGCTGTTTGTAAGGCATGCACGGAAAAAACCTTCTCTCACCCACAATCATAAACGAAGACATCTGGAGTTCGCTAAACAGTATTGGGACTTTAACTGGGACCGTGTGCTTTGGACAGATAAGACCAAGATAGATTTTTTTTTCCGCAACAAACACTCTAAGTGAGTCTGGCGGAACACAAAAGATGAGTATGCAGCAAAGCACCTCATGCCCACTGTGAAGTATGGGGGAGGATTGGTGATGCTGTGGGCCTGTTTCTCTTCCAGAGGCCCTGGGAACCTTGTTAGGGTGCATGGCATCATGAACGCTTTGAAATACCAGGACATTTTGAATCAAAATCTCTTGACCTCTGCCCGAAAGCTAAAGATGGGTCATCACTGGGTCTTTCAGCAAGATAATCACCCTAAACATGTGGCCAAATCTACACAGAAATGGTTCAGCAGACACAGAATCAAGCTCCTCCCATGGCCATCTCAGTCCCCAGACCTCAACCCCATTGAAAACCTGAGGAGTGAGCTGAAGAGGAGAGTGCAGAGGAGAGGACCCAGGTCGCTGGATAATTTAGAGAGATTGTGCAAAGAGGAATGGTCGAAGATCCCTCTTTCTGTATTCTCCCATCTTGTGAAACATTATTGGAGAAGATTAGAAGCTGTTTTGTTGGCAAAAGGGGGTTGTACAAAGTATTAACATCAGGGGTGCTAATAATTTTGTCACACATGACTTGATGTAAAAGAATTATTTCTTAATGTGGGATTTTTTTTCCCTCTGAATAAATGCTCTTAAATTAAAGGTTGGCTTTCCCTCTTTTTTTCATTGTGGTCCTATATTATTTAGAAAAAAACTGAATTTATCAGAAACTAAAGAACACATCTTAACCAGGGGTGCCAATTATTATGGAGGGCGCTGTAGCTTGAAGGGAATGATTGCATCAGCTAGATGAAAGTGATATTCCACCCAAAAACTTTAATTTGTATATCAATTACTCACCATTAGATGTCTTGAATGGACAAAGTTCTTCTTCTTCTGGTGCAACTTTATGGCCACTGAAGAGTTTTAAAAAATTATCCAAATTTTTTGCTGGAAGCAAACGGGGTCACCCAGTAGCAATGAGAAAACTCCACAAAATTTCCGTTGACAAACTTTCAAACCATCGTCCAACGCATCTTCTGGTATAATCCAAGTCTGCTTTGTCCACTCGTATCCTCACAACTCTAGAAACGCGTTTATTTTTCCTTAAAAATAATAAAATACCACAGTTATGCTTCAAGTAAGCGCGAGCATTCAACGAAGTCCCGCCTCCCGGCTCGTTCATTGCCCAGAGACTCTGCTGCCACTCTGATGAATACTCCCGGGCCGGATTACTGCCAGACTTGTTGAATCAAGAAATCACTTAAATAGAACCTGTCTGACAAAGTGAAGTAGGCTAAAAGATCTCAAAAAGCAACATGTCATTCCGCGAACTAAAGAAATTCAAGAACAGATGAGAAACAAGAAAACTGCCATCTATTAGTCGAAAGGGTGGCAAAGCCATTTCTAAGGCTTTGGGACTCCGGCAAATCACGGTGAAAGCCATTATCCACAAATGGAGAAAACTTGGAACAGTGATGAACCTTCCCAGGAGTTGCCAGTCTCCCAAAATTACTCCAAGAGCGCATCAGCTACTCATGCAGGAGGTCACAAAAAAACCCATGACAACATCTGAAGAACTACAGGCCTCACTTGCCTCAGTTAAAGTCACTGTTCATGATTCAAAAATAAGATAGAGACTGGTCAAAAAATGTCATCCATGGGAGAGTTCCAAGGCGAAAACCATTGCTGACCAAAAAGAACACGAAGGCTCGTCTCACATTTGCCAAAATATATCTTGATGAGCCCCAAGACTTTTGGGAAAATATTCTGTAGAATGTCGGGACATAAGTTGAACTTTTTGGAAGGTGTGCGTCCTATTACATCGGGCGTAAAACTAACACAGCATTTCATGTAAAGAACATCATGCCAAAAGTCAAACATGGTGGCGGTAAAATGATGGTTTGGGGCTGCTTTGCTGCTTCAGGATCTGGACGGCTTGTCATAATTGATGGAAGTATGAATTCTGCTCTCTGCCGTAAAATCCTGACGGAGAATGTCCAACCCTCAGATTGTGATCTTGAGCTGAAGTGCACTTGGGTTATGCAGCAGGACAATGATCTGAAACACACCAGCAAGTCCACCTCTGAATGGATTAAAAAAAACAGCTTGTTCATGCTCAAAACCCCTCCAATGTGGCTGAGTAAAAATAATTCTGCAAAGAAGAGTGGGCTAAAATTCTTCCACAGTGATGTGAAAGACTCATTGCCAGTTATAGCAAAAGTTTGATTGCAGTTGTCGTCGCCAAGGGTGGCACAACCAGTTATTAGGATTTAGGAGGCAATTACTATTTGACATAGGGCCAGGTAGGTTTAGGTAGCTTTTTTCCCTTAATAAATGAATTCATCATTTAAAAACTGCATTTTGTATTTACTCGGGTTGTCTTTGTCTCATATTAGGATTTGGTTGATGATCTGAAACATTAAAACATGACAAATATGCAGAAAAAAAGAAGAAATCAGGAAGGGGGCAAATAATTTTTTCACAGCACTGTAAACCATGACAAGTTGGGAAAACCAGTGAACCTTAGTTTAACATTCCCTTTCTTGTTTACACAAAGGCATCCTGGTGTGTTTCTTTCAGAGAGAATTTCCAGTAGCTAAAAGTCATATAAGAGTTGCATTTGGTTTGTGATCCCAATTAACCATTGAATCGTGCCTGACAAATTCAGAACGCAGTTGGAAGTAAAACTCTGAGCGGCAGAGTTCCTGAAGCACCTGGACTGAGTTATACTGCATAGCAATAATGTCATATCATATTGACTCACCTCAGGATATCGCTTGGCTTTCTGAACCCGTGAATGGATGTGTTTATATTGCGCAGTGGAGAGATTTTGCATCTATAGCAGAAGTGGCATTATCAGGCCACCCCTCTCCAGCGAGCATCCTCTGAAGCTGCTACAGCTGCATGCACACTGTGTATCAGTTAGAGGCCTGGGGATCTCACCTGTTTCTCATTCAAATACTTTATCATTCCTGGAGATGATGTTGCAATGCATATCACTCTGCAGCACTGCAGTGTTTAGCAGCTGAACATCACATCATCCAATGTTTAGTCAAGTTCCGTTCCTGTACTTGCTGCACGCACCTCTCCTCTGTAGATGGTAAGAAATGGGGTCTGCAGCCATTGCTGAACTTTCGCATTCATGAAGTCTCAATCCGTACTTTATATTGTTTAAAAATAATGTTTGACACTTTCCTGCATTTGCAATATGGGTTCATGTTCAAGTGGGTTCATGAAAATGAGTCCTTCGTACGCTACTGTGAACAGGCAGGGTCATCTACGACATTCCATTTTTAAATTAGATTGAGTATCCAGCAAGTATAATTGGTTCACATTACAACACGACTAGTTTAGACCATCGTTAACTACTTTCATTCATGTTGTGTTGTGCACTATCACTGTGCCTGATGGCATTGCTCATTATCTCTGTCCAGTCTGTTCTGAATATGCATCAGCTTGGACATAATCGCTTAAGTTAAAATTCTGGGACCTTTTGTGATTGACAGTGAAAAACAATCAATAGACACTAAAGCATCGAATAAAAAAACGCCACATGCTCAAATACCGGAAAAGTGACACTTCGAGTTAGACAACCCGAAACTCAGCCCAAGGCTGACGTGGCCTGCTTCAGAATATCTCTCGTCCTGACGGTCAGTTTATCTTTCAAATCGTAGAAAGTGTACCTCAGCAGCTTGAGCTGCCTATAAGTAGGATCAGAAGTGACAATGAATAATTAAAACGTGAAAATGCTGGACAATGGATCTCAAGACGCAGCTGATGGTGCAGCGTCTTTAGTGGAATATTGAAGTATTAAATCTGTCCTGTAGAGGGTGCTGTTGTGTCGTGGAAAAGGATGGACTGCGGCGGTGTATATGGGGCGATGGTAAGGTACCCTCTCTCCCCACCGCAGCTGAAATCACACTGACAGGCCCCAGTAATCATAGTTTCAGGGGGAAAGTGAGAGGGTGCATATTTATACAGTCACAGTGAGCTAGTCTCAGCGACTGCGAGCCGTGACTGCGAAAATGGATTACTGTGCATATTTCTGCCCGTAGCATAACCGCGCCAAAGTCCTCTCTGCGGCGCGGCCGATATTAAACGGCCTCGCAAGAGGCCCAAATTCATCAGCGACACCTGCATTGATCGTATTTCCCTATCGCTGCCACTGCTCTTATTGCGGTTGTAGGGCAGGAAGAAAAACCGATGCCTCCGGCTATTTCCCCTGGGGGGTGTTCACGGGTTCGCCCTTGGAGAGCTTTACCTACCTGCGCGACGCAGCCACAAATCGGATCCATCCAGAGTGATTAACCTCAATGGAATTTACCTGCAGTATACGACCACGTCACTGCCACACACTTAAACTGCAGGGAATTAAATTACCTAGCCCCAATGGACCACTTAAATCCATAACAATTAAACCAATTTTGCTTCCTGATTACCCATAGTGCATAGTGAAGGAAGCGAAATTGCTGTAATGGCTGTAACTATTTAGCAATCATTTTACTGCATTAGTATCCACTTTACTTTTTGTTTTAATGGTGCTTTAACTGGAAAACAGAAAAGAGAAAAAAACTAGAATTTGATGTGTTTGTCTAGTTCTGTGAAATGATTTGTCAAATATTGTTTTAAGTTGGCTACCTTTCTCTTGCTAAGTGAAATTGCCTTACCCCATTCATAAATCTTTCTTGGATATGTTACAATGTGTATGTGTGTGTGTGTGTGTGATTGCGCGCGCGCGTGTGCATGTGTGTGTACTATATATATATATATATATATATATATATATAAATATAAATTTAAATATATATATATATATATATATATGCAATGTATACACACACAAACACACACACTCACTTGCTCGCCCGCACACACAAATACACACACTCGTATGCATAATTTTTATTATCGGAAAGGGGAGAAAGGACAGAGAGGGCTCATTTCGAGGGACTGGGTTTGTTATGGATTTGAGTGACTGACTTATCGCTGCACTCCCGCCAAACGTGTCAATATTGGCTCGCCGCTCTGTTACCGCTGTGAACTTGACAAGGGCTGGCATGAGTGTGCTGCTTTAGCCCCGCTGACCGCCAGCGCGTGGCAAGGTTGCAGTTTTCGTGGGTGATGGCGGGGTCGCCCAGTTCATTACCTGCCTGTGAGGTGAGTCTGATCCAGTTTGATGGATTAAACAGAGATTTCAAGGGGAAATGTTTGGCACTGGCTCCTGCCGGCCTGTCTTTGTTGCAGGTTCGTTTTCGAGGATTCCCCCTCGCCCTCCCGCGGCCTGCACAGACTGGACTGCAGTTCCTCTTTCTGTATCGTGTCCTGAGGAGCCCGAGAGCATCAGAGACTGACTGTGACGCACAGCGAGGTTCATGTGCATCTCCGACAGCTTTCTGAAGAGAAATCAGTGTTTCGATCTCGAACTCCAGGTCAACATGTAGGCGTGCAGCGAACCTATCATGATGCAGTTAAACTGTGTTAAAATGTCATGTAATTTGATTTGATTTAAAAATCTTTAATGTCCCCGAGGGGCAATTTAGTTTGCAACAGGAGTAACAACAAGCATCTCTCACACATCAACAACACAATAAATCTTACATAACAATATACATATAATTGTACTGAGTGGACATTAAGGCCCCTGATGTCAATGAAAATTTTCCTCACCTGACAGTTCATGTGAGTTAAATATGGCACGTTTCCAGCCTTAAGCTGAGCAGTGACATTTCCAAATGTTTTCACTCCTGTTGGGAATATTCTGGATGGGTCGTGTGAGACAGGAAGTGTTTGCACAGACATTATAAACAAACACTTTTGCAGGGCAGCAGTTGGCCCGATGCTGCGCGCCGAAGCAGTTTTTGGTCGAGTCCAACCAAACTCTTCTTTGCATGAGTGTAACTGCTTTTTCCATTTCAGAATCGCATGAATAGCATCGTCGAATCAGTCTGTGGGAAGGTGATACCTTACAAATGTGCTGTAACTTAGGAAGTGAAAGTACACTGTTTGACCACATCCTGTCAGGTGATGCATTTCAATGTTTACTAAGCATGACTTTTTTTCAAAAACCTCATTGGTTCCTTTAGAAAAGTGAGGACTCGAAATGAGCTTGAAATAACCTCGCTTTTTGTTTTGTGGGATGAATAATATTATTTTTATACCTCTTCTGAACGTTCATCATCATTTGCTAAGTCAGAGGCCTGGTCATATTTGCTTGTGACAAAATCACTTAAATAATGAATGGTTCTGTTGTGTGTATTTACTCGCTTACTCAAAGAACATCTCCAAGTGCTCTACAAACAGTTAATCAGCAGCATTGCTGATCATGATTACTTGTTTACTCCTGTATTATAAAGTAAATATCAAATGAACACGCTCTTCCCTGACTTACAAGTTAGGGAGCAAGATGCTTCATTCATGAGTAGTAGCAATATGGCTGAATCATCTTGTTTAAGACACTCTTACCCCTTTTAAATTACATTTACACTCTTAGTGTTACACTCAGAAATACAAACATAAAATTGCCATATTCTGAGGCTCAGATATGACCCTGTCCAACATATTTCTTAGAAGGTTGAAATGGCATGAAAAATGCCAGTGAAAAGAAAAAGAAGGGATCTATGGATCACCTCTGACCAGCATTACATTGAAAGTTGTACAAAATCATTTATGCTTGAATTTATCAACTTAATTCAGTATTATTATTATTATTATTATTATTATTTGGAAATACACTCTCACCCTGAAATTGATGCCTTCAACATGTTACAATAAAGTGTTTGCGGGACCAGAGTAAGATGGAATGTTTGGATGCTGCAGAAATGGCTGTACAAGTGCTGAACCTGTGACTCTATCATGCTCGGATATAGAAGGATTTCCAAACATGTTCCTATTGATTACAGGCAATGAGTTGTCAACGCTCACCACTTCGCAAAAAACGCATGACTGAATAATCCAGTGGAGTGAAAACAAACTAACCCACCCTCGACAGCGCATTATATGATCTGGAGAAATCTCTATGTGAGGGATGAAGTGTAAAATCCTAAGGGCCCCTGATCTTCAGTCCTACGGATGATGCTGCGGTGAAAAATGAAATGATCTGACCATATGGGCTGTGACTAATTCAGAAAACATTTGTCAATAAACACCATTCATCACTGCATGCACATATGCAGGTAAATACTATGAACCAAAAAAAAACCGTGTCAGAAACATCCAGGAGAGCTGATCTTCTTTGGGGTTCAGCTTATCTGAAATGGACTCAAATAAACGGGAGACACTGGTGCAGCTGTCAGGCCTGTCAATCTTACACGTTGGTTATTGGTAAGAGTGGATGTTGTGCTTAACTCCTGCCAAGAAAAGCACCCCGAGTCTTTACCAATTTGAGTTTCAAAGCCAGCATCTGTCATGGTGTGGGGGCATGTTCTGTACCGATGGCATGGGTCATTTGAACATCTGTTTCTGTATCATTGATGACGAAAGGCACGTTTGCATTTTGGAGCAACATATGCTGTCTTCTAAGTGACATCTTTTCAGGGACTCCCTCGTTTATTTCAGCAAGACAATAGCAAGCCACATTACAACTGCATGGTGTCCGAATCGGACAGTGTGCCTGCTGGACTGGCCTACCTGCAGTCCTGACCTGTCTCCTGTTTAAATTATCCAGCGCTTTGGGAAGAGAAAAGTGCGACAGTGAGGTCCTCAGACATTCGATCAGTGGAAGATGGATACCAAATATGAATGGTACAGAAATACTCCAACAATGGTAAACTAGCATCCTCAGTTCCACAGAACTGTTGAAAGGAAAGGTGATGTAATGCAGAGGTAACAGTCAACTTCCAACTTTTCTGGAATATATTGCAGACATGAAATTCAATATGAATGTCATAAATAAAAGAAATACAGGTGGAACAGCATTAAATATCTTGTCTTTGGTCTGTTTTCAACGTAGTACAGGTCAAACATTCACAAATCAACAATGTTCTATTTATATGCATCTTCCATTATGGTCTCCGCTTCCTCAGAAATGGGTTTGAACAGCGTCAGTTACAGTGCAGCACACTTGCAGGCCCAGTGTGGATGGTCTCATGTGACTCCAAGTTAAAATGATCAGCAGCATTATTAAAAAAAAAAAAATAATCATTTTCCAGACTACATGACACGAGTGTAGTTTCAGCTGGACGTCAGATTTCCTCCTGTGTTTATGAGGGCAGTTAATCTCCGGAGAGGGGAAGGTGATGGGTCTGGGCTGTCAGAGTAAATTAAACAGACGCATAATTAAGGTTGACGCTTCACAATGAGTCAATTCAGTACAAGCCCACACATCTTAGACCAGGGTATGCGCTGCCTCTGTGAGTTCGCCTAAACAAGTCAACAGTACATATGCTTTAGAGCCTGACTCACAGACTCAGATTAGGCCTAGTCTTGGACTAAATTTAATTTTGAGAGGAGATGTTCCATACAGAATAAGTAGGTAAGATAAAAGAATAGATTTCATTTTCTATCTGCAAAGCTACTTTGGTCCCAGGTTGAAGTTAGCCACTGAGCCTTGCGTTGACCAGGCAGCAAACACCAACAGTTTCCCCAAAAATTCTAACTGACCAAAAAGCTTGCCATAACCAGAACACCATGATTTACCGCAGTGTTCCCCAAATAACTGTCCTGCTGGTGTTCCAGCCCCTCTTTACCTGGGAGACAGGTGCGCAGAAAGGTGTTTCCACAACTACAGTCACCTGAGAACTTTGGCATTTAAAATAATGTTTGTTTTTTGAGCAGAGAGGAGAAATAACAGCCCAAATTCTGGAGATGTCCCATCGTAATAGGTGAGGGGCTCCATCTTATACCGGTATAGATTAAGCTGTCCTCCCATAGCTGCAGCAGAATATCTGTTTGAGTTAAGGTTGGGTTGATAAGGTTTTCCGATACACTGTTTTTGACAGCTTCTCTGGTGCGCAGCGCTGAGCTGGATGACTGCGGAGAGAAGGGATCGGTCTGATGTGGGCGTGTGTGTTAGTTTGCAGGATTATGCCAGTGTTTGTGCCCCGGTTACAGCGGACAATAAATAAATAAGAGCAGAGCCCTGCGTGTGGCGCTGCGTTGGCGGACCGTGGTGCCCAGCTCTGGGATTTCAGGTTGTGTTTGAAACAGATTGTCTTTGGGCTCCCCGCCGCGCCACCACAGCTGCCGCGACCAGCCATTTTGGCTCGGCTTTCTCCTCCTCTCCCCCTCTCTCTGCCCCTCTATCACGATCCCTCTCTCTCTCTCTCTCTCTCTCAATTCAGCTCAATTCACCAGTGCTTTATTGGCATGACTGTATGATAACAATATTGCCAAAACAACAGCTAACATCCAATATAACAACTAACAATGAACTATCAGGCATATGATTAATGGGAGTGGGATATAATAAAAAAAGATACCAATAAATTCATAACTTACTAAAGGCAGACCTGCAGTGATTGGGTGAAAAATGCAAATAGCGAATTTATTAACCCCTCTGTATAGCTGTAGACGCCGGCATCCACAAAATATTGAAATAATAATAATAATAATAAATCTCTGTCTCTTCATCTATACCTTTTCACCACCTCTCTCTGCCTCAATCTCTCCTTTATCTGTCTGTCTCTTTCCCTCCCTCTGCAGCGAAACGGCATGACAGACGGACATGCAACAGCAAAAAAAAAAAAAAATCAGACATGGGGGGGGGATTCTTTTTTGCAAAACCCCCCCCCCCTCGTTTTCCTGTCATGTTTGTTCTCCGCTGAGGTTCCCCACAGCACCTGTCACACTCTGCAGTTTAAAAAAAAAATCCAAACTGAAATCAGTTTGTTTACATACATATGTACTGCCAAGCGCCAGGCATGTGGAGAGATAACCAAACGAACAGGCTCTCTGCGCTGTGCCCTCTTCCTGAGCTGTCGTTGCAATGACAGGCCGAGCTTGGACCTCTAAGATCAGCGCCACAGAACTCTGACTGACACACTGTGTTTAATACTGCGTTTCTGAGAGACTGTGGTCACCGTTATCTGCACAAAACAGTTCTGGTTGTTGCCTGTAGTTCTGTCTGGTGGCGCAGTTCTTTACTTCAAGACTAAACTGGGCCGTGCTCTGGCTAAAACTGGCCCAGGCTGAAGCAGGATCAATGTGCTCATAACGTATCTGTCCCTGCTGCTGTGTGTCGCGGTGTTATGGCAAAGTACTTCACGAAATCGCCCGTGGCCTCATGGTGTTGTAGAGTGACTGTTCTTTGGCACTCGCAGTATGGTCAATCATTTAAATCAAGAAACATGAAAGTAACATTAATTTTATACCTTCTTATATTTCTGGCCTCTGCTGCACCAACTGCCTGAATCACTGCCATTTCTTTGCCAGCACAGGCAGCCATTTTGTGATGGTTGATTTTGTGTCCAATGTTTTTCTACCATTCAAAAAAAAAAAAAAAAAAAAAATATATATATATATATATATATATATATATATATATATATATATATATATATATATATATATATAGATTTATTATGCGGACATGGCCGGTCGGGATATATTCTGAAAATTTAGTTTCCATTTTGAATTATTTTTCACATTTGCATTTACGTCTAACATTATATGCATTTAAATTTTACTTTTACATCGACATTTCATTTGTCATCTGCATGTAACATTTTTATAGATAATATCATTTTACAACCCTTTCCACTCTAAAAGCTTTAAAAAGTGACATTTAACTTATGGAAGCAGCATTTAACATGCTGGTACTGTAAAGCACTTAAAAAGGGACCAATATGCATGTTTAGTGCTGTTGATGTGAAATTACTGCACACTTTAAGATGGTAGATGAATTTCCACACATTCTGACAGTACATACTGGCTCAGGGCAGCTCTTAAGATGAATGTGGGTTTGTGCTTAATCTTCCATATTACTGGGGAAGGGACAGTAGTGACAGACTTACACACAACCCACAGCTAACTCAGGAGAAATTGTGCATGAAATTGGTTTAGAACCCTAAGCTGGGACAGGCCCATCTTCGGCTGCATTCTGCTTGGTCTGCAAAAATCTGTGTGTAGTTAAATCGCAAAATATGAAAACACCGTGGATCCGACATCAGGCTATATTTGCACACGTCCTGTGAATGTGTTTTTCCAGGGAATGGCAAATATTTTCATGCAAGTTATATTCTCAGAGTCTGCAAAGTATGGTTGTAAAAAAAGAACTGCAGGATTGTAAAAAAAAGAAGTTCAGCCTCACGTGTTGTGGAGGTGTGGTTATGGGCTGCACTGCAGTACGGGTGGAGGTTCAGTGTTATGGACTCTCTGTTTATGAATTAATACAGCATATTTCACGAAATTTCCATAAACAGTACATACATACAGAATATTAAAACTTCAAGAGAGACTTTATTCGTTTTTTTTTTTTATACAAACTTAATAATCTTGTGCTGTTTAAAACCTATCATGTTACGAGCTCTTTTTAAACAGGTCGCAACATGATAGGTCTTCAAAAGCTTTGATTTTGATATCTTATGCCGTTGAGCAACAATAGCTGCATTTAACTCTTGAGGGGTAAAATAAATGTTTGGCAAGTTTGAGTGGCACTGTGGTGCGGTCGGTGGCTCCGTGGGGCAGTCGGTGGCTCTGTGGTGCGGTCGGTGGCTCCGTGGGGCAGTTGGTGGCTTTGTGGTGCGGTCGGTGGCTCTGTGGTGCGGTCGGTGGCTCTGTGGTGCGGTCGGTGGCTCTGTGGGGCAGTCGGTGGCTCTGTGGCGCGGTCGGTGGCTCTGTGGTGCGGTCGGTGGCTCTGTGGGGCAGTCGGTGGCTCTGTGGTGCGGTCGGTGGCTCTGTGGTGCGGTCGGTGGCTCTGTGGGGCAGGCGGTGGCTCTGTGGTGCGGTTGGTGGCTCTGTGGTGCGGTTGGTGGCTCTGTGGTGCGGTCGGTGGCTCTGTGGGGCGGTCGGTGGCTCTGTGGGGCAGTCGGTGGCTCTGTGGTGCGGTCGGTGGCTCTGTTGCCTCACAGTAATGAAAGTCTTCGATTCAAGTCTGGATTGGGGCCGTCTGTGTGGAGTTTGCATGTGTCCCCCGTGTTTGTATGAGTTTCCTCCAGATACTTCAATTCTCCCATTGTGAAGAAAAATATTTTGGACCAATCAGAGACTCTCGCTTACCCATAGGAGTGAATGTGTGAGCTGGCGCCCCTGATATAGATTACCACTCTGCCCAAAGGTGCGTTCCTGTCGCTCAGCTGTAGTGTGTTGGGCCCTGACTGGGAACAGGGCAGTTTGATAATGAACGAATAATGAATAGATGATGGATGGATAATGGACAGATAATGGATGGAGAGATGGATAAATTGATCAATACAATGAGTCGTGAGAGGACTGCAAGAACGTCCCTACTGGGCTGGACTGAATTCCCCTCCCATTGGGTGGATTCTGAAACTTCAGGAGTAAACCCTGATCATGTGCGCACCAAGCTTTCGGTCCTTATCTTAAAATATACACTCCCCATGGGACAGTGGGATCCAGTTACTTTCCAACCATCTCCTCCTGTTTTTTTAAGGGCAGATAAATTACGGACTGCCGTAAATACTGCTGCAATGTTCGCACTGAGCTGCCCAACCCGTGGCCCCTGCCTGGGTGATAAACTTCTGTATTGATGGAAAACGCGGGAATTTAATGTGCGGAATTCGCTGCATTTTTATTCCCTGAAGGCTGGAGCCTGTGAATTTTTAGCTCTGCATCCATCACCCACCATGTGGGTCTCTGGTGTGAATACATATGTATGTACTGCCCAACACTGTTGTCAGCCCCAGAAGACAGGAGAAGGGTTTGCCATTGGCCTGTGCGGGTCACATGATGCCCTGCCTCCACTCTCATTTGCCCTCCACTGATCTCTATAATGTTCTGAGGTGGACATAAAGCTGTGCATTTGGGCCACCAATGGATGCCAAAAGAAACTGAGTCAGAATTTTTTTTTTTGCCCTAATCCTTCGTTCTAAGTGCATATTACAAGCTTTGACCTGCTTTCAGATGCAAGTCGCTTATGTTCTTACAGCTATTTATTCGCTCAGTGGGATATGAATATTTCTCATGATGTTTCGCAGTGGTTTTAATCGGGGTTAAATCCGGTTACGTAGCAGCTGAGGGTGATATGCGTCTCCTGGGTGAGCAGGTCATTGGTGCGACCGTCGGGCCTGTGACGTGGTGCAAATATAAATTCGGTGGTGGTCCTCCGATACCAACCTGTTCTTGTTCGATTGTCACGAGACAAAGCTGACTTGTACAGTAGGCTATGTTGTTTATTCACCAACAATGCCAAAGCACTTTCCGCTAATCACAAATACCAGCAAAGAAGTTTTGAACATAGTGAATCAATGAATAGAGCAGAGCCGGGAGGAAAGTAACGCTTTTCAGATAAACGTTATTTTAAAAGATAATCTTACAGACAGAAACTAATTTCATTTTGATTGACAGCTCGTGTATGTGTTTTATCAACTCCAGACATTTTTCACAAATGTGGAATGACTTCGGAGTAATTAGACTTTGATAAGAAGTTGCGTCTTGTTGCTTTCGACACCGTCAGTCAGGAAGAAACTAACAGATGGGTCGGTCAAAAGTAACACAGCGAGAGAAGCTTGAAGTGCTTATGCTATTCTCGTTTTAATTACAACTGTCTGATAAAATTGAAGCACTGATTACTAAAACCCCACAAGTCAAGTCAAGTCAAGTGTGACTTATGGGGTTTTAGTAATAGGTGCTTCAATTGTCATTGCGTAATGTGTAATTGTACACATATCTCCTTTATTTTAATTACAAATATCACATTTCTACCATGAAGCGGTTTTGATCCCTGGTCTTACCAGCCGGCAGTGGTCGGTAGCCTTTTCAGAACAGCTGTTGGCTTTGCACAGCAGGGAAATAAATTAAGAGGGACTCCCAGGATGGGATGCAGAAAATACTTGCTTTGTTCGTTGCTTAAGCGCCTCCTGTTGGCCAGCCGAGCGCTTGTCAGGAAGATCCAAAGCTCGCTCATGTTCGGGTATCCTCTGCCCTCGTTCTGAACTTGCAGATGCTCCGACCAATGAGTGCAAAGATGCAGGGGCTGACAGGCGCTTACATCGGAGGAGAGCCGAAAACTCTCTCTCTCTCTCGAGATGGTAACCTAGGGTCGCATACGAGCAAACCTTTTAAATAGTTCTCGAATTGGGCATTGCAGAATCGGGTGGGATTGGAGATGCTAAATAAAAAAGTAATTTAAAATAAAAGGTTTTGTTGAATGATTCAGAAATAACTCAACAAATAAACTTAAATAGTTTACAAGTATTTTTCTTGTTTCAATAAAAAAAAAACATCTACGAGGACTTTGAAAATGTGAAATTTTACACAGGCATATCAAATTTATATGGGCTCTGAGAAAATTGCAACGTTACTTCTGTCCCATGTTACTTTTGTAACTGTTCTCCCCAACTACTACAATGAAAAAAAATCTACATTTTTTTTCTTGAAGGTATCCATGTGTCCAGATGGCATCAGGTGCTTTAGAGTCATGACTTTATTCCGTACATGAAGCTGGCAGTAATACTTTATTCCCTACATGAAGCTGGCAGTAATACTTTATTTTGCACATGAAGCTGGCAGTAATGCGATGCTTTAATACCATGCAGTCAGGCATGCCAGGAATGTGACAGATCTATCTGGCCTGCCTTGCACAGTTAAACATTGAGTGGACAATGTAGTCTCTTTAATTATTACCCAGTGTAGCTTATTAAACAAAACCGGCTGTGTAATGAGGTTACAGATGCCTTAAGTGTTTTTTTTACCCATGGTTTATATACAGTAATAAAAGCAGAGGCATGCTCTGTGGTTGCACAATTGCCATTCACTTTCAATTGCTTTTTTCAGTTGGGGAGATATATCTTCACAAGAAATTTGTATTGGGTATGAAAATGGCAATGGTGTAGAGAATCTAATGTTTGCTGTTGGTTGGTGGTGATATTTCTGTTACAGTGACTGCAGCGTTTGGATGTCCACACAGAGCTGTAAAAAAAGAATCAGTTCATTTCACAGTTTCCTCTGTTTTTGCTTATTCGTCTTGCTTGAAAGTTTCAAATCATACAACTTATTTTAATAAAAGGCAAATGCCATGCAAGTAAACAGAAAATCCAGCTTTTAAAAGACAATTTAGTGAATGTTGAATTTTTCAAAACCTATATCACATCTGAAAAAAATAATTGACACCCCCCCCCAAACCAAATGACTGGTTGAGCAATCCTTTGCATTCAAATTTTTTGAGAGAACAAGTAATTAGTGTTTTAAATCCTTGCGGAGGAATTTCGGCCCAATTCTTTGCAGAATTATTCTTTTTCAGCCTCATTTGTGGGTTTTCAAGTACGATCTGCCTTTTTTAAGGTCATGTTACAGCATCTCCATTGGATTCAAGTCAGGACTTTCACTACGCCACTCAGAAACCTTCATTTTGTTTTTTTTGTTTTATTTTTTGAGCCATTCATCAGCGGACTTGCTTGTGTGCTTTAGATTACTGTCTTGCTGCATAACCCAGACTGCACTCGAGCTGTCGATCACAAACTGATGGCTGAATGTTCTTAGTGAAGATTTTCTGGTACGGAATAGAATTCATGGTTTTATCGATTATGGCTGCTCACCCAGATCCTGAAGCAGCTAAGAGGCCCCGCACCATCACATTACTGCATTTGTGTTTGAGTTTTGGTTTAATACTTTTATTGCGAAATGCCTGGTTAGATTTACGACAGATGTAGCAGGACCTATGTCTTCCAACAGGTTCCATTTTTTATTACCCAGTCCCCAGAAATTTTTCCCAAAATCTTGGGGGTCATTGAGATATTTTTTGGGGAACGTGACACAAGCCTTTGTGTTTTTTGCCCTCAGCAGCGGTTACCAGCATACAGCTCTCCCATGGGAGCCATTTTAGTCCAGTCTCTCTCTTATTGTAGACTTGAGAACACTAACCTGAGCAGAGGTATATGAGGCCAGCAGTTCTGGGTACTTTTGTGACCTCCCGGATGAATTGCTGATATGCTCTTGGAGGAATTTTAGTAGGCCGGCCACCCCTTAGAAGGTTCACCTCTAATCCAAGTTTTCTCCATTTTTACATAATGGCTCTCATTGTGGTTCCCTGGGGTCTCAGAACATTCGAAATGGCTTTGTAACCCTCTCCAGACTGTTTTTCATCTTTTTTTGAATTTTAGATTGCAGCATTATGTGCTGCTTTTTTCCCCACTTCATATTTCCAGACAGATTCTTTTAAGGTATTTTTGATCAAACACAGCTGTCATTAATCCTGCCTAGCCCAGTTTTCAATGAAATTGATGTACAACTGTAACATCTAAGAGGGCAATTATTTTTTTCACATAGGACCAGGTAGGGTCGAATAGCTTTTTCCCCTCAATAGATCACAATTTACAAAGTGCATTTTGTGTTTACTCTAGTTCTGAGACAAATTTGCAAGAATACAAATAATCAGGAAGGGGGCAAATACTTTTTTACAGCACTGTATAGAGTTTTAAATGGCCTGTATCAGAATTTTTAAATACATGGTTTGTGTCTCTGAACTACATCACCCTGGTGCACTGTTGTGAGCAATTGGTACAGCTTCATTGTAATTAAGCTACCTTTTGCTTCACAAAGCAGTAAACCAAACAATAAGTTTGAAACAATCCGGGAATAAATGAATCCTGGATTAAATGCATCCCATGCCATGGATATGATGTTGAAGTGAGGTCCTGAGTCACAGTGCTCATTCAAGACCCGAGGCACAGAAAGAGCGGGGGTTTACCCAATATCACGGCTAAATCCTCTCAACTTGTCTCCTAATCACCCCCAAATTTTATTTGCTAAAAGTGTCGCCTTTCTTTCTACTGCAAAATGGCCACCATGTCCCTCTCAGGTGGGTGATGCACATCAGTGGTGTGGTTCTCCTCTTGACCGTGGAGATCAGAGACGTACGATGAGGTGAGGCAGTGACCCAAACTTTTATCACAGGATTTTGTGAACCTGTTGCCACGTGCTATTCCTGATTGACAATCAAAACAATTAAGACCAAGCCTATAGGAAGCCGTATACTGATAGAGATGATGACAAAAAGATCCATTCACGTATACGCTTCAATTCGACACTGCAAGGATGGAAATCTGAATAATCAATTAGGAAAAATTGTCAGCTCTGTAACTCTGTATATTGTTTGAACATTTTGTTAATCGGATTATGAAAGAAGACTGAAAATAAACACCTGCTTTTTTTTTTTTTTGGGTGTAAAAGCGCATATTTAAAGGAGAATACATTGTATATTGATTAAGCTTTGAACTCTGCATAAGTCAAACTGCGTTAATATTTTTTGATGACATTGCTTCGGGTTCCTGGAAGCAAGTACATGCAAATCTGCTGTTGAGCATTTCAGGTTCGATATACTGAGTAATAATGCCACGGAAACTGGCCCGTCATTCTGCCAAATAGTCTTACTAAACTAGTTAATCGTCTGAGTGCTAATCAAGCAAAGGGAAGGATTCTGCCCCACCGAACTAACCTCCGACTGCACGTCACTGGTGGAGAGAGTTGACTGTTAAGAATACTGTATACATGCAGTATACTGGCATATCTACACATTCTGTATACATGCGGTTTTCTGAGTGATACGTTAAATGTGTAATCTGCTTTTATTGTGCATTTCATGAACATTTTTTGTTTTGATACAAATTGATGAGATTTTTTTTCCAGTTTTCACTATTTTAAAAGCAGTTTTACCTTTCGGCAATAAATTTTGGATTTGTCGTAAATATCGACCCTTTTGCACAGTAAAACACTCGGGGCGTGTCAACCGTTAGAGAGTCAGATTAACTCTTGCAAAGTCCTAAGAGAGGGGGATCAGATAGGTTGTGAGTTGTTAATTTTACCCTGCACATTCCCCTGTGCAGTGAGGAGTATCCTTTGGTTGAGAGAACAGCGCATGACAGCCCACCTGCTCTTTAACGCAGGATGAGATCTGAGACCGAGACTGAAGCCAATCATGTGATAACCGAGCACCACGTTAGATCATGCAGAGACAGGTCCGGAGCTCCAGTTAATGCTGACATCAAACATCAGATCAGGGTGACAGGTGTGATCTGTTGGACTCTGACTGTAGCGTGGGCCGGTTTCAGTGTCTCTGAAAGTGCTGATCTCTCGGGATTTTTGCAGACAGTCTTTTGAATTCATGCAGAATTGTGAAAAAAATATTAACCCTTAGAGCGCTGAGGTAATTTAAATTTATTTATTTTAAAAATGGATCTTGTGCTGTTGAAAACCTATCGTGGCAACGTGTTTTAAACTACCTCCCACAGGGGAGCTCTTTTAAACAAGTCACCACATGATAGATTTTCAACAGCTTTGATTCTGAAATCTTACATCATTGGGCAACAACAATGTAGCGCTTTAAGGGTTAAAACATCCAGTTTGTGACTGTTCTGTGGATGCAAAGACCTTGATAATTAGTGAAGCCTGAGGTGAATGGCCAGACTGGTTCAAATTGACAGAAAGGCTATGGATACTCAGGTAACCGTTATTTACAACAGTGCGGAGCGGAAGAGCGTCTCAGAATGCCCAAGATATTGACCCTTGAGGAGAACTGGCTGTAACAGCTGATGACCACATCAGGTCCTGCTTCCATTAGCCAAGACCTGATACTTCAGCCCTGGGCACAGGCTCACTTAAGCCGGACGATTGAAGGCTAGACAATGCAGGCTTGTCTGCTGACTGTTGATTTCTGCTGGGGCCTGGAAATGGTCGGGTCAGAATCTGGCATCAACAGTGTAATTCCACAGAGCGAAGCAGGCTGCTGGCAGTGCAGTAATGGTGTGGGGAACGTTGTCTCGGCAAACTTTGGGCCTCTTAACCCTTACAGCGGTGTCGGCAATTGTAGTTGCCCAATGATCAAAGATATCAAAATCAGATGCTGTTGAAACCCACAGGGAAGCTCTTTTAAACACACACACACACACACACACACACACACACACACACACACACACACACACACACACACACACTCTTTTAAACAAGTAGCTACACATTAGATTTTCAACAGCTCAAGATGATTACATTTTTAATTTTTTGAAAATGTATTCAGCGCTCTAATGGTTAATTCATTCACTCATCATGTAAATGCCAGAGCCTGTCTGAGTGTTGCTGTTGACTATGTGTGCGCTTTAATGGCCACAATTTACCCACATGGTAATGCACCACGTCACAGAGCTCCAGCCACCTTAAACTGGTTTCATGAATATGACATTGAGCTCAGTTCTCATCAGCTGCCTGTCCAGTCACTCGGTCTGTTTCAGTTTAGCACCTTTGGGACGTCACGGATTGGGAGATTCACAGGAAGAATGAGCTGCCCCCAAATCTGCTGAAAGTATGATGCAATCATGGGAGCATTAGATAGAATCTTTAAAAAAATGTTTTCAACACCTTGTGGAATCCATATCACAAAAAACTGCGGCTGTCTAGAGACCAGAGGAAGGCCATATCCAGTATGGTAGTGGTGTTCCTAATAAAGAGCACAGAGAGTGTACTGTTTTTGTATATTTATACTTGTGTGCAGCGTTATAGTTTATTTTAATATCTAACGTTCAGGAACACAGGGCCTTACAACAACACATTGCCTCCCTGTCCAAATGCAGGCTCCGGGCTCTTGTGTGTGTGTTCGTTTGAGCACACAGTGTGTGTTTGTTCTGTATATGTGTGAGCATGTGAGTGTGTGTGCGCGCGTTTGTGCGTTTGTTCGTCTGTAACTTTTCAAGTGTTTGTGTGAACGTGTGAATGCGTGTTTTGTGTTTGTGCTGATATACCTGTGTTTGTGTATGTGAGCGCGTGAGTGTGTGTTTGTGTGTATGCGTGCATATGTGTTTATGTGCGTGTGCTCATGTGAGCATGTGTACGTGCGCACGTGTATGTGTGAGCTTGTGTGTGTGTGTGAGTGTGTATGAATATATGTGCGCATCTGAGTTTGTGTGTGTGTGTGTGTGTGTGTGTGTTTGTGTGAGAGAGTATTACTGAGTGTGTGTTGCAGCACAATATCTATGTGGTGGTATGTGAGTGTGAGCACAAGAGTATGAATATAGATCAGCGAGGGGGATATATATAGATCAGCAGTTACGCTTAAAGAAATGAGCATATTGAAGATGTATTGAGGTTAATCTGTCCTTCCTCTGGAATGGGTGTAGCCTGCTGGGAGGGAGAGAGGAGGCTGGGAGGAGATGGGAGTGCGGGCTGGGAATGGAGCACATTGGAGAGCTCGACTTATGTAACCGAACGGCTGCTCCGCTTTCCTGCTCCGTATGAAGCCGCTAAATCCTCTTTCTCGAGCTCGTCGGAGAGCACCTCCTTCAGGAAGAGGGACTCGCGGCCGAGCTGGAGCGGAGGGTCGTAAAGGGTTTAAACGCAACTCACGCAGCTGTGCCTCCCTCTCCTTACACGCTTAGCCCCAGCTGAGAGGGGATTGGTGGGGTCTGGGAGGGTAAAGCCATAGAAACAACACAGGATTAAACAGGAATCAACACCGGCTGAGCTGCAGCAACGGGTGAATCGGGGGCTCATGGGAGGGTAAAATATCCCAAATCACCTGCCTCAAAAACAAACAAACAAACAAACAAACAAACATACAGTTGCAATAAAAATTATTCGACCCCTGATGCAAACTTTGTTTACTGGGAAAATTTACAGACTTTCAGCGGTTTGCAATGAAGAAATCACACAAGAACAATTCAAATGGCTGAACACAGCAAATATTACAAGTGGCTACTCCAAATTCAACACAAAAGGCCACTTTTAATGACTACTGCAGGCTCAATATTATTCAGCCCCTTCATGACAAGCATCTTTAATACTTAGTTGAGCACCCTTTTGCCGCTATGACCTGCTGAAAATACATAAGCAGATGTCAGCTATTGCAGCATTACCAGGGTCGGATCCTGTCCCAGCAAAAAACTGCATACCCCAGCATGCACCGGTTCCCTGACACACTCAAGCCTGTGGGCAATGTAGAGTCTCCAATTAGCCTGGCATGAATGTTTGTGGACTACAGCAGAAAACTAGCGAACCCAGAGAATACCCCTGTGAACATGGGGAGAACACCAATACAGAAACTAGTTCTGTATGCAGACTGGATTCAAACCCGCATTCCTCGTGCAGTGAAACCTCCTCATAGCACCCCATTATCGCCCTGTGGCACCAATATTATAATTAAGCTTTGAAAAAAGTTACTGTCTGCTGAGGGGCAGGCCACAGCGGTCGCTGTCTCTCACTGAGTCAGCAGCTGACTGGCTCCTATTTGTTGAAACAAGCATGCTAGGCCAGTACTGCACCTTTGAAATTTTCTGCCTGTTTTTGCAGTGAAGCTGAATTTTAGCCTCACTCTCCGTTTTTAGCTGGCTACTGCATTTTAGGCTCAAAATTTCAGTTTCAAACCAAAAGGAGGCAAATTGTAAGCTGGCTGGTTACACCGGGCAAACTGCAGATTTCCTGATGTCCTGTACGAGGCTTATTTGGCTGCTCCTTGGTGGAAAAATCTCTGTCCTGACTCAACTATAACACCCACAGACTGGCTCTAGAAATGCATGATCCTGAAATACACTGACTTTTTGATAAAGATTTTTTAAGAGTAACCTTTCAGTATACTGTATCGGACAGATTATTTTTGCTTTCAGCTGCACTGCATGCTTTGTTGCGAGATACATTTTCCAGGACATACTGGGCTGTACTAAAGTTTTTGGCCTCTAGTCTAAGGACAAAAAGCACATTCAAGATACCCAATGTTGATTTGAAAAGTAATTTTACAATTAACCCTCAGAGCACTAAACACAGCTATTTTTGCTTAATGATGTAAGATGTCAAAATCAAAGCTGTTGAAAACCTATCATGTGGTGACTTGTTTAAGAGCTCCCGCAGTCGCCACATGGTAGGTTTTCAACAGCACAAGATAATTAATTATTTCAGTGCTCTAAGGGTTAAATGTTTGCATTTCATTAAGGAGTGTTGATTCAGATGATCTAGCCTCGGTAGAGCCCTGATCTTAACATGCTCAATCCTGTTTGGAAATGCTTGGAGATACAGGAGTGAGAGAGACAGGCTGTAGAAGACCTGTGGCGAGGACTACAGTAGGTTATGCTTGGAACAAAAAAAAAATAAATCTTATACAACAATAGAATCACAGGAAGGTACAGCTCTAATTTTAAAAATCATCTTATGCAATAGAATTACAGGACGGCACAGGTCTGATTTGGTGCAGTCACACCAAATATTGATATTATTTAATTATTGACTGTCAATGGCAATTTACGGTGCTTTTTTTAAAAGTTCAGGGACCTTTCATCTCATGATTTTTGGAAGCATCTATGCCATATGCAATACCTTTATACAATATGTACCTAAAACTTTTGCACATCACTGCGTATTTTCAATAAGACAACAGATGTATAATATCTAGCAGTATATTCTGTGTCTGTGGTGCAGCATTGCATCCATCTGCACTGTATAGGTGTGTGTGTTGTGATGTACACCGTTGATTTGGGGGGGGCACTGTGGAGCTGGGGGGTGGGGTTAGTGCAAGGGTTTTGTGTGTGTGTGTGTGTATCTGTGTTTTCTGTGTGTGCGTATATGTATGTGTTTGTCTGTGTGTGTGCGCGCGTGCGTGCTTATGCGTGTGCATGTGTGTGCTCATGAGTGTGCATGTGTGAGTGTGTGTGTGTGTGTATATATATATGTGTGTTTTGTGAGTGTTCGTGTGTGTGTTTGCGCATATGTGTGCATGTGTGTGTGTTTGTGTGCGCGTGTGAGCATATGTGTGTGTGTTTCAGTGTGTGTTTTGTGTGTGTGTGTGTGTGCATATGTGTGTGTGAGTGTGTGTGTGTGAGTGTGTGCATATGTGTGCATGAGTGTGTGTGTGTGTGTGAGAGTGTGAGTGAGTGTGTGCATATGTGTGCATGAGTGTGTGTGCGTGTGTGTGCGTGAGTGTGTGTGTGGGTATGTGTGTGAGTGTGTGCATATGTGTGCATAAGTGTGCGTGAGTGTGCGTATGTGAGTGTGTGTGTGAGTATATGTGTGTTTTGTGAGTGTTTGTGTGTGTGTTTGTGTGCACAAATGTGTGCATGTGTGTGTGTTTGTGTGCGCGTGTCAGCATATGTGTGTTTTTGAGTGTGTGTGTGTGTGTGTGTGTGTGCGTGCGTGTGTGTGTGCATATGTGTGCATGAGGGCGTGAGTGTGTGTATGTGAGTGCATGAGTGTGTGTGTGTGTGAGTGTGTGCATATGTGTGCATGAGTGTGCGTGAGTGTGTGTATGTGAGTGAGTGTGAGGAGGGGAGAATAGCTCCAGCCCTATCAGGTGTGTATCTCTGAGAGTGCGGTGGGAACAACACCACAGCTACACGCTACTCTGAGCTACAAGCCACGACCTACAAAACGCAGAGCGCGTAGCCGGCAGGTGTGAAGGATGTGGGGGCGCAGTCTTCCTCTCCCCCTCAGCGCCCTTGCGAGCGGCCAGCACTGCTGCACCCCGCCAGCGTCTCCGGAAGAGCCAGCGCAAGCCGTCAAACGTCTATCCGTCATTCGCTTCTGAATCGCAAGCATGAATGCGCTTCAGGAGAGCGTACGTGACGCGCTCAGATTAATATGAAGTTAGATCGAGCAGGAAAGGGGGTAATTATTGGTTGTACAAATTTTACGGCTGCAGCTAAGAAAGGAAGTCTGCTGACTTCACAGACTCGCTGACACACTGACAGCTGTCGTGTTCATGAAGTCTTTCACAAACTTAATTTCTCATGAAGTGGTACTTTACCTTTCTGAGTCTGGTACTCAGGGTTCTCTTTTGTTGAGTTATTAAATATACAGTATTTTAAAATCTGTCAATAACAATAATGCATCACCATTACTTTGTCCTGCAGTAGTATTGATTAAATTCACTCACATTCTAATTATATTGATGCTTATTTTATGTTTGTAAGTTTAGTATGACGCTAGGTGCTAAATACTGTGGTACGTAAATGAAAAATAGCATCAATCTCAGGACTGAGGACAGACAGCGAAACCATATTTTGTTATTTTGGTTTCCTAAGTCGAATCAGTCACCGGATCTGAATCTGACTGAACATGCATTTTACTTGTGAGTTTCTTTAATTTTTAAGGCATTTTCTATCATTTGTGCAAAATGAATAAGTATTGTGAAAATCCTTTAGAATGTGTATTTGATAACAACTATGTTCCGCCAAACATGCGTGTTGGAAGCAGTTTGACATTGAGGGGGACTGAATCTGCACGGGGTGGGCGGGTCCCAAAATTCACTGACTGCCTCATCAAATCTATTGGCCATTCATAAATAGGTGTAATAACTCACTATTGAATTCTAAAAAAAAAACAATCTCCAGCAATGTAGGCTATCCATGATTGTATCACTATCACAGGTGTCATTTACTGACATTCATTATGCACTGACGGGCTACTTTCAGCTCCAACAGCGCACAAAGAAATAGCGAGTTGGATACAGTACTGACAATTCAAAGAGCAAATGTTAATGCAGAACAGCCTAGTCCCCAGATGTTCACGACCGTACTGATCTGATATCAGAAACGTCCCCCTCTTAAGAAGCAAGACATTCGTTCATTCTTGGTAGTTAAGAATGTAAGTGCAGGGTTCCCATTAAGCTTTTAAAAAGCTACGAGTAGCTTTTGAGCATGGACAGCCTTCATAAAAGTATTTGCTGCTGGTTCCTAAAATTTAAAGACAGCATTAACTAACGCGACAGTATGCAAGCAACAAGTGCGATGCTAATTCTAACTGCATAGCCAGAGAGAAAAGCACTTTTATGCTGGAACAATCCACTGATAAAACAATGCGCGCAGTGAATGACGATGTTAAAGTTATAGGCCAATCTGTTTGACAGAATGTTGAAAGTGCTAACTGCATTACAGAATCAGCAGTCAGGTCTGCAGTCCCCCAGAGACGAGGAGCATGTAAGCCTAGCGGTAGATGATACGAACAGGTAGGAGCAGGCTGTAGTGCAGATACAGCGAGTGAGCAACTAGTCTCTCATAAACAGTAGTCCCACAGATTAACTGATTATCTGTATAAGCATCATGGCCATTGGCTGGCATAACAGTTTTGTAAACAATGCAGGGCAGAAGCGGCCCCTGACCCTGATGAGCTCATGACTGCTGAGGAAGACGTGCCGCGCTGCGCAGACGGACAGCGCCCAGACACTGAGGGAGCCAGCTGCTGTTGTGATGAACGAATGGACCAGAGCATCACTCCGACAGGTTCTATCCTACGTTAATCTCTTGGCAGGGATGAGTAGTTTGCAAGAATAGTTTAGATTAGAAGTTCGTACTTTGCGGGTGGTTTTTTTTTTTTTTTTTTTGGTGGCATCAACATTTGGGGCGTCACGTCCCCTGTGACCCTCCCGCTTCCTACGCGCATGACCCCAAAAAACACAAAAATTTTACAATTGAAACATCTAGTTAAGGTCTTGTAACCCACCATTTTGCTATTTATTGTGCAGTGAATGTGATCACTGAAGACATTTCAGTGATCAGTGTTATGAAAAACATTTTTTGACAGTTTTTTAGCCGATGGGGCTTATTCTTTGAGCCACATTCTCTGCATTTGGTGTTGAGTTTCCATGTTCAATAGACGTGAAACTCTTTGTGTGGCCCTGGTCTGCCTCTCTGACCGCCATCTTGTGTTGACCTATGACCTTGTTCATGGCCAACTCTTTCAGGAGTGCAATATTCAGGCACTGTGATCTCCGTCTCTCCACTTGTGAAAAACTGGTACTTCATACAAGTGTTCATTGCCATATGTAATTTATATAGATAAAACATTGCAAGTAAAACCAATCATTAATACTGTGATTTGATCATTATTTATGATATTATAAGCCACATAGAGGCACGCAGGACCAAGGCAACTCTAAGGAGGCCATCAGAATGGACCTGTTGTCTAAGCATATGTGAGCATATCGTATGCTGTGGGTCAAATCCTCAGCAAGAATATCCTCGTGGTCTTACTTTTTCTCTGTGGCGATATGAACATTGAAAGGATAGTGAATGTAGTCATTTGTCTTTTCATGCATAGCAACCGCAGACAACAATTTTATAAAGTCAGTTGGGCACTAATAAGTCATTCTGTGTAAACATACTTTAAATGAAAAGTGAAAGAATCACTATTTACTGTTGCAGTAAAAGGAATTAGAGAATCTATTCAGTTTTACAAATGGCTTGCAGTGCAGTTTGCTGCCAGATGCTTTTCAGTTTAATCAAATCGAATTGTTTCATTTATCCTGTCAAATCACTGTGCTGTCAGCGACGTCATTACAGTCACATGGTTGATGGAGTACCGTCATAAATCACATGGTCATGTCAGGCCGAACAAACGCTTGAGTGATTATCAGTAAAATCCAGTTTAATTTACGAACCTGCAAGATACATTTAGAGTTAGAGAAGGATTTAACCAAGTATAATATCATATCGTTTTATGACAAGTATCTGAGGTGACGCTGCACTCTTTAATTTGAACTTTTATTTGAGAAGGAATAATATATATATTATTTTACACACGCCAGTGTGATTGCATGTGGATTTTAGCGACTGTAGTGCATGGGTATATTGATAATGCCCCCTTCTGATGACCAGTTAGTTCTGCGATTTACAGCAGGTTAGCATGCGACAGTAATTCACTTTTCTTTTCCCTGGTGTTATGAAAATTACTCTCCCATGTAAAACAAGAGTTTGCCTGTAAACATCAGCAATTTTCTTTCTTTTACATTTTTACCTTATTAGTGAAAGATGCCTCGGCACCGTGGAGTGACGGGGCTGCAGCGGGCTGCGTTACGGCGGAGGAGGGAGACACTTTAATGCGATTGAAAGAGGAGAGAGATGAGTGTGTGTGTTTGGCGAGATCATTGGAGTGAGTGTTAAACAGGCCCATCCATCACACTGGCGCATGCATAACAAGCTCAGTTAGCATGTCTGGCACATGAAGAGCATCTCAGGAGCAGGGTGATTTAAATGGAAGCAGCCCGTCTGATGGCAACTGGGCCCTGTAGTGCACACTTCAGGGCGGATTTAGGGAATAAACCCCATTGAGTTTAGTAGACGAACTGGCTTAATAGTGAGCACTCCGCTATCCTGCACTGGACCCTACAGAACACACTTAGCAGTAGATTCCTTGTGAATGGATCCTAAAGCATATAATCTGTTCCATTCTTTCAGTACACAGGCCTTATAGTGCAGACTGAGGACCAGAATCATTGTGAATGGGCCCTATAGTGCACACTCAGTACCAGATTGTTGGTAAAAGGGCCCTATAGTGCACACTCAGAACCAGAGTGTTGGTAAAAGGGCCCTATAGTGCAAACTCAGAACCAGATTTTCAGTTAACGGGCCCTATAGTGCACACTCAGTATCAGATTCTCGATGAATGTGCCTTATAGTGCACACTCTGTGCCAGAGTGTGCGTGAATAGGCCCTATAGTGCACACTGTGCCAGAGTGTGAGTGAATAGGCCCTATTGTGCACACTGTGCCAGAGTGTGAGTGAATAGGCCCTATAGTGCACACTGTGCCAGAGTGTGAGTGAATAGGCCCTATAGTGCACACTCTGTGCCAAATTCTTTACAAATGGGCCCCATAATATACACTCAGTACCAGACTATCAATGAATGGGCCCAATGGTGCACATATATGCTCAGTACTAGTGTGTGTGTGTGTGTGTGTGTGTGTGTGCATGTGTGTGTTTGTGTGCAAGCTTGCATGCAAGCATGTGTTGCGTGCGTCCGTGTGTGTGTGTGTGTGTGCTTGTGGGCATGTGGGTGCGTGTTTATGTGCGTGCTTGCATGTATATATGCGTGTGAGTGTGCGTTTGCGCTTGCAGGCGCGCGCGCGCGCGTGTGTGTGTGTGTGTGCACACTTGCATGTGTGTGTGTGTGCGTGCGTTCGTGTGTGTGTGTGTGTGTGCTTGTGTGAATGCGTGTGCTGCTTTATGGGCGTGCTTGCACGCATATATGTGTGTGTGTGTGTGTGTTTGCGCTTGCATGCGCGCGCGTGTGTATGTTTGTGTGCATGTGTGTGCGTGTTTATGTGCGTGCTTGCATGCAAATTTATATGTGTGTGTGTACGTGTGTGCGTGCTCGCTTGCATGCGTGTGTGTGTGTGTGTGTGTGTTTGACGATATTCATGCACATGAAGAAAAAGCAAGGTCAGCACGAGAGTATCTGGGTCAGTGCCAGGAGCGAGGTGCACCAGGAGCGAGGTGCGCCAGGAGTGAGGTGCGCCAGGAGCGAGGTGCCAGATTAGTTCTTTTTTCCTGCACAGACTGCGCTCTCCTCAGCCCGCACCCCAGGAATACTGATGTACAAATATCCACCAAAATCCCATATTCACTGTACTTTTATGGCGCATCTACTGGAATATGCTCTTTGCCAAGACTTGAATGATGTACCCTTTGCAGTAAAGGCTACAAACTTCTGAGATTAAGGGATAGTGTTTCAGGGGAAAGAGAATCAAAGGTGCATTTGCTAAATATTATGCATTGTGCATTCAGATTTTTTTCAGTCTGAGAAACTGCTTCTTTGCCGTTGATAAAAGCGATGTCATAAAAATGTTTTGCTTTGCATTACAAATCGGGAGCGCGTTTCCTTATCTGTACATAATGCCTGTGCCATCATGGAGGTGCAGAGATGATGAGAATGCACGAGAGATGTAAATGTGGTGGTCATAAACACTGCACAGACTCGCAGGGCACCTCGGTCCAGATAAGAGTGCAAAAATTATCCGCTGCTTGATTTATTACGCTTCGTTTTGGCGCTGTCGCTCCTTTATGAATAAATATGACGCTTTTATTTATTTGAGCTTATAGGACTGCTGTAGAGGCGGCGTTTACTGCATACGCGGGAACAGAGAGGCGCAAACCCCTGTAATATGAAAGTGTCAATCCCAAAATTGCTTTTTTTGTTTGCCAGGGAATAGAAAATGGGAGATGATCTCCGTGGAAACAGGTGGTGTTGGGTGTTCAGTGTTTGTGGATGGTGTTGTTGTGTATTCAGTGTTTAAGGATGATGGTTTTGTGTGTTCAGTGTTTGTCAATGGTGGCGTTGTGCGTTCAGTGTTTGTGGATGGTGGTGTTGTGTGTTCAGTGTTTGTGGATGGTGGTGTTGTGTGGTCAGTGTTTTTGGATGGTGTTGTTGTGTGTTCAGTGTTTGTGGATGGTGGTATTGTGTGTTCAGTGTTTGTGGATGGTGGTCTTGTGTGTTCAGTATTTTTGGATGGTGTTGTTCTGTGTCCAGTGTTTGTGAATGATGGTATTGTGTTTTCGGTGTTTTTGGATGGTGGTGTTGTTTGTTCGGTGTTTGTGGATGGTGATGTTGTTTGTTCGGTGTTTGTGGATGGTGGTGTTGTTTGTTCGGTGTTTGGGGATGGTGGTGTTGTGTGATCAGTGTTTGTGGATGGTGGTGTTGTGTGTTCAGTGTTTGGGGATGATGGTGTTATGTGTTTGGGGATGGTGGTGTTGTGTTTTCAGTGTTTGTGGATGGTGTTGTTGTGTGTTCAGTGTTTGTGAATGGTGATGTTGTATGTTCAGTGTTTGTGGATGGTGGTGTTGTGTGTTCAGTGTTTGTCGATGGTGTTATGTGTTCAGTGTTTGTGAATGATGGTTTTGTGTGTTCAGTGTTTGTGGATGGTGGTGTTGTGTGTTCAGTGTTTGGGGATGGTGATGTTCTGTGTTATGTGTTTGGGGATGATGGTGTTGTGTTTTCAGTGTTTGTGGATGGTGTTGTTGTGTGTTCAGTGTTTGTGGATGGTGGTGTTGTGTGTTCAGTGTTTGTGGATGGTGTTGAGTGTTCAGTGTTTGTGGATGGTGGTGTGTGTGATCAGTGTTTGTGGATGGTGTTGTGTTTTCAGTGTTTGGGGATGGTGTTGTGAGTTTGCAGTAAATAGAGGTAGGCAGTAGGCACTGAGATCCTCTGTGGCCTCCTTCAAATCTCATCATTATCTTCTGGCATTGATATCAGCTCACTGGTCTCTGCTCCACACCCCCTTCTACTGATCCGCCCAGCCCCAAATCCCCACCTCCACAACAGGCACCTCAGGGTACCTCCACTGACCCCCTCTCCTCCCCTCTCCTGAAGGGAACATGCCCACATCAGCAGATCTCAGCTGACCTTTCCAGGCCATCCACCACACTCTTATTACCTGCTCTATTAGCCTTGCGAGTGCGGGCCGCGAGACCGAGGGCCGGCAGCTGGATCAACCGCCACAGCAGGAGGAGAGAGAAGACGCGAGCGAGGAGAACTGGAGTCCTGCTGCACGGACGACGGAGGGTCGGTGCGTGTGTGTTCTGCGGGGAGGGTCGATGCATGCGTGTGTGTGTTCTGCAGCGGGCGAGGCGCTCCTCTGAACTCACGGTGCAGCAGTTTTAACTGCTCAAATGCTGACTCATTAATGTTCGCATGTACTGTTCGTTCCTCGGGCCTGTCGGTTGGGCGAAGGGGAGGCGCTGGCGGGGGGGAGGGGGGAGGTCCTTCAGAAGGCTCGCAGATGCGATCCGAAACTCGGGCTAATGGTGGGTCCAAACTGAAGGAGCAAGGGAGCAAGGGAGGGAGGGAGCGAGGGAGAGAGGGAGGGAGCCGGAGAGGAATGGGTTTGACCGGCCTTCCCTGACCGTAATCAGATCAGCAGCTCGACGCTGTATAATTGCGAGCAATTAGTCTGCTTTAATTGATTCTCTTACGAGCGAAGCCCCGACTGACACAGCACTTTAACTGCAGCATGATCTCCTGCTCAACTGCAGTCCTAACGGACGGGGGGGAGAGTCACGTCCGCATCACATTACGCAGCGCCGCCCGTCACTGCGGAGATGCCGAAACTCACTGATTCGGAGGGAGTCCCCTTTCAATACAATGCAGGCTTCTGTTGATTTACTAAACATTTACTGCAGTTACTGATTTCCCAATAACGGCCTGTGTGCTGCAAAACTCGATGGCACAGGACTGATGCTGATTGCTGATACGTTAGTCAGTGTGCAGTTCACTCATGGATCAGCTTCAGTATACGGATGGCTACTATTGCTGTGAGCTTCATTTTGCCTGCAGTAAAAAGTTTTCAGGGCAGGTGAGTGAGATTAAGTAGCTGTGAAAAAGTATTTTTCCCCTTCCTGATTTCTTCTTTTTTTTTTTTTTGCATATTTGCCACATTTAAATGTTTCAGATTATCAAACAAATTTTTATATCAGAGAGAGATAACCAGAGCAAATGCTAAATGCAGTTTTTAAAGGATGATTTCATTTATTGAGGGAAAAAAGCTATCCAAACCTACCTGGCCTGATGTCAAATGATGTCTGATGATCTGAAACATTTAAGTGTGACAAATATGCAAAAAAAGAGAAAGAAATCAGGAAGGGGGCAAATACTTTTTCACTGCACTGTAAGTGCTGTTATCCATTGTGGCATACCTGTGCAGCATACATTTTGTCCCCCGTCGCCCCGGCGGGACGGGGGACATAGAAATGCTGTCCGTCCGTCTGTGCGTGCGTGCGTCCGTCTGTGTGTCCGTCCGGGAACAGTGTACTCGCAATAACTTTCGACAGCTTTGATGGAGGATCACCAAATTCACACCACATATGCCTCTCGTGAAGGCCTTGCTCAGGTTCAATGATGAGTGACTTTGACCTAGTTCTCAAGGTCACTGAGCAAAAAGATGTGAGGGACACTGTACTCGCAATAACTTTTGACAGCTTTGATGGAGGCTCACCAAATTCATATGACATTCTTATTGGCTTGTTAGGTAGATCTCAGCCATGGGAACAAAACTATGCCTTGGCGATGCGTCCATCATCCACAAATCATGAAAATTGTAATCTCTCTCATGACCCATGGTTATATTTAGCTCATATCACAATGATCCATCCCTCATCCATCTCTCTGTTCAACCAATGACCTATGAGCTACAGTGTCATTGTACAAAAACTTCACATTATTAGTCATACAGTGCACCACATTATTTTCAGCCATCAAAACAGTTTTTGCCACATGTTTCTGGCAGCAAAAGCCAGAGGCCATTTTAATATGAGGTGTATACCCTCAGTATAACTGCAGCTGAATGGGCTAAATTTCCTCAGATCAATTTTGATCAGTTTAAGACATTAAGTGAGGTTGAGTTATGTCACAGTTGGCCTATCATCATATATTATCTTTTATAATCTTTAGCCACTAGCCAGACAACAGCATTGTGGTGAGGTCATATTTTGCATAACATGTCGCATAAGAAGGTGTAATGTCACATTTTATGGGGGAGGAAATTTACTCGCATCCAATTTATGAAAGCATTATGTCATATTTATTACAATATTAGGTATGAAAGTTTTATGACTTACATTTTATTTGCAGTTGGGCCTAATTTTCACCGTTAAATTAACTCGTAGCGAGACGACACAGTCCCAGTCGACTGGCTTGTGCTCTGTTCAAGTTTAACTGATGCACAAGCCTCCTGCATCACGTTACACGCTGTCATGGAGCAGCCCACGGCGTAGTTTCTCGCCTCCGGCATCCACCGGTGAGCGGAAAGATCCGGAACTCAACACCCCCAGCCCTCCCCCCGCCCACCCCCAGTTCCTCCCTGGCGCCGCGCGAGGGCCCGTGGTGATTTGAGCTGCTGTGCTGTAACAGACAGAGACGTCTCTGCTAGCGCTGCAGGATGAGCAGCAAAGCCCCACTGATGCAGGAGACAGGAAGTATTCCGGCTAATGAGCCACCTGGCCTGCCAATCACGGCCCTGCCTGCCTCTCCTGCCCTGCCAATCACTGTCCCTCCTTCCTGTCTCTTCTCGGGTGTCTCTGCAAATTTGGCAGCCGAAAGCCTGATGCTCCGTTAATATGTGCGCATAATTTGCTTTGGGTGCTGTGACTTTACACGGTAACGCCAGCCATCTAAGCATGTTCCTGTGCTAACATGAAGGCATGATACACTTGGAGTGCTGAAACGTTCCGCTGTAAACTACGCTGTCAAAGTCTTTCCGTCCATTAACATGTTCGCATCATGCTCTGTTTGTCCAGCTATTTCACAATTTGTGCTCTTTAGAATATGCCCTAATTGTGCACTTTTTCACACATGTGGGGGTCTAAATGAATTGAATGTCATTGTAATTTAGCCCCTAGAGTGCTGACTACATTTTCAAATCTAATTATCCTGAGCTGTTTTCAACAGCAGCTGATTTTGATACCTTACATCATTGGGCACCTATAGTTTCCTGTGGCATTCTAAGGGTTAATCTTTTCCATGCAGTTTTTCGGTGCCTCTTCGTGTTTGTTGGATTCGCTCTGTGTTTCACGGCTTACGTGGCACTTCGGGGCAGCGACTTACGCACACACGGAGCATCAGTTGGATGTATGGAGCATCTGTCATAGGCCATTGTTTTAGGCCACTAAATTCTAATTTCTGTTGGCCTCTTTTTAAAGAGCCTCATTATTTATTATTTTGTGGTAGATGTTTTTCTCTTGTGAGGGGTGAGGAATATGATATGTGTAAGAGCAAACAAGCTGAGAGAAGCTCACTAACATGCGAGACATGTCTCTCCTGTCTAAGTAAAGCAAATATAGTTTATTTCTCTGGATACCGTCATCTTCAGACTTTAGGGTCGGTCACATCTGTTGTAGGGAGTTGTTTTTGCTGGCTAGGCTACTGCAGAAACCCCCAACAAAGGACCTTACCCTCTGTGACGCAAGCCTGAGTTGGTGTGTGATGTATATCCTACCCTGAGACCTGTATTTTGCTGGGTTAAATTATAGGTGGAGTGACAGAGACGCATTGTGTAGAAAAAGCAATCAGATTTCAGGCACTGCAGCTGGTTAGCTGAGACCCGCTCAGTGTCCCCTTCAGTGCCGATGAATCTCGATTAGCTTCTTGAAGCAGCGCTCTCACCCATGCCGATACCACTACCATACTTCTCAAGTGAAAGTCTAAAAGGTCACAAGGGATGTGAAAGCGGAGGCGAGATCAGCCAGGCAGCAGGCGAGAAGTCTCCGCCCGAACGCTGATCTCTCCGTAGTTTCCACCGCGCCAGTAGCTTCTCAAAAAAAGCATTCAGCACTGACAAGCTAATGCTCAAAAGTGACACAGCATTGCCCGTTTACCTTTATTGTCACGCCATGGCGGTGACGTCGGTGCTGTTGCTTAGCGAAGCATCAGAGTCTGCACACAGGTTCTGCTGGTGTCAAAAATGACAACGTCGGCACAGATTTATAATTCCAATATCGTGAATGCGACAGAGAGTAGGGCATCCGGGGCAAAGTTACAGCTGATATCTAACACCTGGGCTCAGCTGATAAAGGGGAGAGTCATCGATTTCCTGCCACAAATGAGCATGACTCGTGCGCTAACCATTGTGGCCAGCCAAGTTGATCATGTCAAGTTAGACAACATGGAAACGCTGATGAAGATGTAAATGAAAGTGGTCGAAGATGTGTTAGTCAAAGACAAAAGCTGCTGCACAAAAAACTCAATAATACACCATAATCCGACTGATATCATCATTCTCACTGAGAGATTTGCATATATGCTATCTGATGGGATAAAATACTTGATAAACTTATGTTATCTCTGCGATACCATCCTGCTGAGTGGTTTTAGTATCTTAGATACATTAAAGGTAAAAGAAAAAATTCCTAGAAAACAAACTTTAGTTCTGAGGGACCAAAAACTCACTCAATTTGTTGTTTATATTCTTGCTTTGGTGTGGACACAAACTTTGTAGCTTCACTCCTCCATTATTGCTGAACATATGGTCATGAAGATTTACCATCATATTCTACCTATCAGTGTGCAGCCATTATCTATTTTGCTGTGAGAGCGCAGGAGGGGTGTATGTCTCCCCCACTCACACACTCACTAATTACACACCTTCGTCCTGAGAACAGAGTTCATTTGAACTTGTGTTTTAAACATGCCAGAATTTTGACCACTTCTGAGATTTATTATTTGTATTTGTGCTGGCTGCTCCTGGAGGGAGGCCATCCATGACTGCGCAAACAGACGGCGCTGGAAAATGCAGCCGCGAGAGATTCTGGGGGGCGGGAGTTGAGGGATGGCTGTTCACTGCTGATTTGCACCTCAGAAAACACTCTGTCCCTGCCGAAGCTATCCGTTAGCGACAGCCACAACTGCCAAATTTAATGGCTCCCGTTGATAATCTCTGGTGCAATTAGTTTTTTTGTGCACATTCACAGAGAATGATGGGCCCCTGGGGCCCAGTAAATATTGCAGATGCCCCCTTAAGATTCGGAAAAGTCAAGTCGAAGTCTTGATGTTTGAGAGCTGATGGGATGTCTCCTTGCTGTTCCCTGGTGCTGAGGGACAGTAATTGTGTGAACCAGCCAATCACAGCGGAGAGGACAGAGACTGACCAATCATGGCAGACAGGATCTTGACCAGTCAATCGCAGCAGAGGGCACTGAGATTTCCTGCATGTCACTTTGCCCCAGAGCAGCGGAGTTTCCTTCACTCACAGTTTAACATTTGCAGAAATAAAATATGTCTTGAATGCAAACCACAGTATATATTTTTGTCAGATATCAAAGCACAGACAGAGCTTATGTCTTCAACCCTGTCTGTCTGTCTGTCTGTCTGTATCTTTTGTAAGCAGGATTTCAGAAACAATTCCAGAAGCGCATCATAACCCCCACCAATGAGTTGGACGAAGGTCATGTCTGTCTGTCTCTCTGTCTGTTAAGAATGACAAAAAAAAAAATGTTCCCGACCAATTTTGATAAAACTTTGTAGGATGATTATATTTGACAACAGTAAGAGGAGGTTTGATTTTCAAAGGTCAAGTCAAGATCAACATCACAGAATAAGTCAAAAATGATAGTTCTGATGGAGGAATGCATTGTGAATCCTGAGTGTCCTCCTGGTTTCTGAAAATGCTCTGCAGTGAAAACAAAAAGCACGATTTGCAGTGTATTGCATTACCTTACATTAAAAATGGCCGCTCTGAATGTGAAAGAGAAACGTTGTCTTCAGCGTATGTTCCTCTGTGTGTGTGTGTGTGTGTGTGTGCGTGCGTGAGGGGGAGCTCTCTAAATGGCATGTTTTCAGCTCTCTCTCTCACATGTGATCTGCCCACAAACACACCTGCATCCTCAGTGAAACTGCGCGCCACCTCTGAGCGGGAGAGCTACTGAGCGCGCTCTGCCATCTCTCTGCCATTTCCCCATCATGAAAGAAACCAAGATAAGCCGACGACTGCAACAGTTTATTCCATGATGAAGTGCTACTACACTGATATCTATACCCAAAATGGGAACATGGTGTTTCTCAGAGCTACATACAGTATTTACAACAAAGTGCTTTAATGTCTATCTACATGTCTGCAGTCCAAACAGCAGAACATCCTGTGCTACAAAAACATACAGTATAAGAGTAAAGTAATGATAAATCGTGGTCTGTACAGCGTGACAAGATTGAAACAACAAGATCGCATGATCACTCTTCAACTTTGTTTTTTTTTTTTTCTATTTTGCAGAAAGAGTGAGATGAGTCCTTTCCATGATGGAGTACAGAATAACAAGAGAATGCCTGACCATAGCGCTGAAAATATTCAGTCTACACAGAAGTGGCATTTAGATCATAACATTGCAAATAACAACAATAAAACCCTTTTAACAGTCGCATTACCGCATATGGTGTACGGCTGCGTTAAATTATTTTTGCTCTCTTAAAATTCGGGCAGTACAAATGAAACTTCACCTTGCTGTTGAAAGATCTTTGTTCCTAAAGCTTTGCTAATGCTCATGCCTTTACTCTGCGAGACCATAAACCACTGTACATATCTGGTGCAATACGTCATAGCTTAAATAAGATGATATGGGCTCACCAGATGACAAGCTAAGAGGTTGAAATTACTCCCCTTGATGGAGAATTACATATTTAAAGAACATGCATATCTACACCGCATTATCAGATTGATCAAAGTAACATATCATTTAATGTCCATCTATGACCGTACATTATACATTATAATTATGATTTCAGAATGAAAAGGTTGTATTCAGCATATGATTTTGAGAACCCTAGTTGCTGAGGCACATTTGCTGCAGTTGAAATGTGACTCGCCACGTAGTCCAGCGGTAGGACCTACAGGTTTCCCTGTACTGTGTATTGAACCAACTGGATATTTTCACCAGACGCCACAAATGTCCAGGAAAGTTCCTGCCATAGAAAGAACTGGAAGAGTATAACCAGCCTGTTGAGGTTGTACAATGTTTTCCCCTGTTGTTCTTCTTGTTTTTTTTTTTTTAAACTGCATTGACAAAAACACACACACACAAATTCACAGCTATGGATTTTGCCTCTGTTTTAAGGCTTCTATCTGTTGCAAAACAAACCAAATGACAAAGTCAACCAAAGACAAAGTCCTCTGCAAAAGAAACTGAGAGCAGTTCAGTCTCCATTCAGCTCCAGGGGCGATTGTTTTTTTTGTTTTTTTTGCCAGCGGTTGTACTTAAAGTGCAGTCCCAGACCGTAACGCTTGCTTGTAAGCATAGTACATGTTTATAAAAGAAAAAACTTAGAAAAATTAGACAATTATCTCATTGCGAAGACTCTCTCTCTCTCTCTCTCTCTCTGGCTCAAAAGAAAAAAAAAAAAAAACATTCTCTGCAATGGATTTTGTCCACCGTGGCGACCTGTAAACAGTGTGTAGATGTGAGGCATCGTGGTCGGATTTTGGCTGCTTGTTGGCGCGCTTCTCAGCTCTGTTCCTTCTGCATCTTGTGTATTGTGTTCAGTGTGTGACATGGACCAGGTAGTGAGTGTGCCCTGAGGTTACATGGGGGCCCAAAATTGGGCCCCATTTGGCCCAAGGTGGAGGCTCTAGCTGTAGACAGCCACCATGTTGCCCAATTTTGTTGGCTATAAAGTTAGACAAGACTGCGATTGGACCAATATGGTGGCTGTGACCAAAGACAGACCCTGTCGTTTTTTTGGGGCCCAGAGTGCGGGCTGTGACTACAGACAGACAGCCCCAGTACGGTCGACTCGCTCATGTACACCGCTTCTGACTGGCTGCGCGAAATTGGTCAAATCTGCTTCGCCGTCCCGGTTCCCTTCCCGGGACGCCACTCCAATTCATCAGCGTGGAGTTTGGAGGCGTTGCTGAGTGCCAGATGGGTGGAGGTTTTTTTTTTAAGCACAATTTAATTAATACCAAGCTTTCCGCATTCATCACACTGACAGTAATTTGCCGAAACTCCATCTGCGAGCGTCTGTTCTGTTGTCTGACTGATCCCTGTAAGAGTATCCAAGAGACGAGACTACGAAAAATACTTCTGAAGCAAGACTAAAATAAAAAGACACTTACAAAATAAATATTTTAAAATGCTGGTAATGTTCGTACATCTGCTGAGATGTCATAAACCTTTTTTTTTGACATTTGTATATCATTAAATAAATTATTTTATTTACAATTGAAAATGCACCAAAAGCAAAAGACTGTAAAATACTGTTGTTCCAAATATGTCATTTTTTAAAAAAGTGTAACCTAGCATTATGTCCTTCCTGTTGCTACATGTTTTTTTTTTTTAATATACATCTAATATATACCCATACACAACACATCTTGACAAACAACTAGACCTAAGGTGAGCAGTCGCACAGTGAGCTGATTGGTTTGTCCTGAGTCCAGTTTGTGATATAGACTGCTGGTGTTTGGTTCTGTATAACACTGAGTATTGGTCGAGTAGACAGTTAACCGTCAATAAAATTGTACAAAAACGGGGAAAAAAGCATTCTGTGCACAAATGTGTTCTGGCACATTTTGGATCTTTGCGCTGCACTAGTTCTTGTCGTCTTTTTACTTTCCATGCCTGACAGCGTTGTGAACAGCGAAATTGATTTCACCTTGAAGTACACATTGACGAAGCTGTGTCACAGTCGTGAGTGTAGCCACTGAACAAATTCGGAGGAAGCTATGTCAGCTGATAAGGGTAAAAACACTGAAGGTAAATGCTCGTCAGGGCACGCCCTCTGCATCGCAACTCAAAAACAGGAAGTAGACAATGCCTTAAGTTCCACCGAATAAACCTAAAAGCTGATAGCTTTCTTTTAAACTATAGAATTTTTTTTTAATACTGTTCATTCAATCGTTTAAAGCACAGTCTCTACATAAAAAGGCATATTGCTTTTTTCCTCTGCTTTTTGTCACATAGTTGGCATGAAGCCATCTCAACAAACTTGTGAGTTGAGTTTCTGTATTATAAGGAGTGTATGAAGGCCTCAGAGTTGGTTTTTTTTTTTCAGATCTTGGTGTAAATATAACCTCTTGCGCCCATAAATTGCCCTTTTCCTGATTCCTTGTAGGGAAGTTACCTGAAAGAGCTGGTGTGCATGAGGAAAGCTTCAAGAAGAGGTTGTGGACTGTGTAAAAAAAGAAATAAATAATAATAGTAAGAATATATATTAATAAATAGTCCATGCTCCACAGACAATAATCATCATCGGAAGTTTGCCCAGAACCCTGGTAGAGTAAGTTATATCATGTGATTTTGGTCGTTAGATAAAGAGTTAGTGGTGGCTTTGCCTGTTGATCAGTCAACCCACATCCATGAGGTGATTGTGATGTTCCAGTGACCAGTGACAGTCATTAATGCAATCAAAATCGTTGAGGCTTATTTGGAAATGAACGCTGCAATGGGCTTTTCTCCGCTCGGCGTCTGCTCTCTTGCACACCTGCACCGAAACGCCAAGCGAAGTCAGCTGGTAGCAGGTAATCGGCGATGAAGTGGGACTGGCGGAAGGTATGATCAAACACAGTTCATTCTCCATTTGTTTTTCTGCCACCGGGGACGTTAAAAAATTCAGTTCCTTAATGACGAGCGTGAAGAATCGGCACTCGCTCAGTCTCTCGCCGTCGGCAGGCTTTGTCTTTCTCCGTTCCTCAGCCGTCGTGACGTTCCCGGAGAAAGAGAGAGGGCGAGAGATGGAGAGAGCGAGTGCTCTGATGAATTACCGATGGGAGGCACTAGGACCTTGAGGAATGATCCCTGAGTGAGTCAATGGGGACAGCTGGCAGGCGCAGATTTCCCTCCATTCATAGACGGCCCTGATCAGGCAGCTGGGGCCAGACTGTAGACATGACATGCATTTTACTGAGCCAGTCGGTAAGTCGCCCCTGAAACAGACGCTCCATGAGCGCCGAAACAACCCCCCCCACCCCCCACCCCACCCCCATACAAAGAGGCTGGAGCCCAGCACAGAAGAACAGCGCCCCCCTCCCAAAAAATAAAACCTTCAACCCCTCATCAAATCACACTAACCCCCCCAGACCCCAAACCTGATCCTCTCTCCTCTCCAATCTCGATTCCCCTCCCCCACGTCCCTCTACCCTTCTCACCGGAGCCTTAGCCGACCGGAATCAGGCACACGCAAGGTTTGAATTGGGACACGTATTACGGCGCATAGGTCTCAATGTCTCGAGTATTAGCAGAATGATGAAAGCACCATTATGGAGAGGATGTGAGGTAAATCACATTACCCCCTGGTTAAGGAGGACGTGCCATGAAAATTACAGCCGGGGGAGTGACATCTCTCCACAGCTGTTTCCTGTGGGCTCTTGGGGGGGTCCAACACTGGCCGTCTGCGATGTGCTGCAGAACAGGCTCGGCTACAGCTCACCCCAGCCCCCCGCCCCCCCACCCCCCCCATTCCCTCCTCGATTGACTTATTTTTTTGTGCCATTCTCATAAAAATTCTGGCTAAAAATTTCATCCTAAGTACTGCAGCAGCTGTGCAAGACGAGACCGCATCGCGCTGTGTCCTCTGTAATGGATGGTAATGATTGAAACGGATGTGATGATAATGACAGTGCCTCTCTGTGATCTCCAATTAGATGAGTGCACGGTTCCTCCGTTTAGCAGATGATATAAAAATACACATCAATCAGTTTTTAGACTTCAGTGTAGAGCAGCTACACAATGCCTTCCATGCTAAAGGACACGCAATTCCAGTACTTATATTTGCTAGCAGGGTACTGCATAAAACTCCAAGATCCTGTGCTATCTGAAGCTGTAGGTTTGTTGCTTGGTTAAAAAAAGCAATCGCACTTACGGGACCTGGGGGGGGGAACTAATGGCATTTACATAGGTAGGTCTGTTCGAGTGATGGGATTAAGGATGAGTCTGACCTAAGGAAGTGAATCTTGGGTCATTCAGACGTTCGGCGGATGAACGTTGGGTCAGAAACGCTCAGTAGGTGAACACCAGGTCAGAGATGCTGGGCACAAGCAGATCCCCCGATATCATCTCGTTGACTTCCGGTGTGCAGTAGTCTGGGAATTCAAAGTGGGATGCTGAGTTGGCATGAAACGCCTCAAAGTCCTTATCCAGGCCGGAGCAATCCATGGGCGCGCTATCAAAGCTGGCGTTGGATATGATGTGCAAGATTTCCTCATCCAGCTCCTCATCGGAGGAGGCGCTTGAGCCTGAAACCATCGAGGAGGAGCTTGTGGAGGTGGGAGTGGACGGCCTGTTTTGGGACGGCTCCATAGCGTTGGGACCTTGGGCCTTGGCAGGCGCCAGGCTGTCACCCCCAGGGATGGCAGTATCCGGGAGGTTGGCCGCGACATCGGCCGGCTGGGGGACGGGCACTTTGAGACGGAGTTGGGCGATTGATGGTGGTGGAGCTGGTGGACCCTTGGAGGGCTGTGAGGGGTGGAGTCCACGAGGACCGGAACCCTTCCTCTCATCGGGCGTGACACGTGCCAACTTAACATCCACAACGTCGTCCTCGCTCACATCCTCGTCATAGCTGTAGCTCTTGTACTTATTGCCATTAAGGTTCACTTTGTGTCTAGAGGAAGAGGAGGCTCGGGCCTTGAGGGTCTTGTTGCCAGCCGATGTTGAGCGGCTTGAGTTAGCCTTCCCGGGCCGCATCGCGGTCTTCTCTCCTGCCTTACCAGGCACCGAGGACTTGCTCTTCTTTCGCGGCCGGTACTTGTAGTCTGGGTAGTCGGCCATGTGCTTGAGTCGTAGCCTCTCGGCCTCTTTGATGAAGGGGATCTTCTCATAATCCGGGAGCATCTTCCAGCGTTTCCCCAGGCGTTTGGAGATCTCGGCGTTGTGCATGTCGGGCCACTGCTCCATAATTTTCCGCCGCTCGATCTGAGACCAGACCATGAACGCGTTCATCGGCCTCTTGATGTGTCCAGTCGGGGTTCTGCACCAGTTGGGGTCCTTGTTGGGGTGGACATGCCCGAAAACCTCGTCCCCTTCCTCGGCTCCCAGCCCCACGAAAGCCTCTTGAGTTAAATCGTTGTCCATGACCGTTGAGTATTTGTAGCCTCTTTGTTGAACCATGACGCGAGAATGAACTCTCTTCAGTTCAAGCCTCTGCTGGATTCATCCATATCCAGGCTGTCTCTCCTATTGTAGCCTTCCTCTTTTTCACTGGCTCTTGGGATAGAAGTTCTTCCAGAAGACCAAAAAAAAAAAAAAAACAGAGAACAACCTTGAGTATAATTACATTTTAGCATCAGATTTAACATATAATTACATTGCGCTTCAACCTAAAACGTCAATTTGCTCTTGCAAACAGCTGCTGCCTGATCCAAATAGGACTGCAGTGTAAGTCTAAAAAAAGATTGTCTGCAGACGTGAATTCTGGAACCATGACAAGCGCAGTTTAAGGTGCATTAGCACCAGGGGGCTCCGCTTGTGAGAAACTCCAGTGGGTAGGTGTCGGAGGTAGTGCAGTGGTGTTGGGTGATATGTAAGGTCCGGGAGGGCTTACCGGCGGTTCAGTAGGGCTGGGGCTGTCCTTGACCTGACGGGGTGAGCAGCGTGAAGAGCTGGTCGGGTCTGCAGCTGTGCGGCATGGGCTCCAGCGAGGCGGAGGGGGACCGGCGGTGGAGGCAGCTGCCCGAGACTGCTCCTGCGGCAGGGGCTGGGAGAGGAGAGGAGCTCTGCAGCCCCGCGGCGCGTCTGTGGATCTGACCCAGTGTGCGGCGAGCTGTCTGACCGCATTCATGCAGGCACTCGACCCCCTCTCTCCTCCCTCTCTCTGTCTGGTCTCTCAGTCTCTCCCTCTCCCTGTCTGTCTGCCGTTATCTCTCTCTTGCACTCTCTGCTCCCTTTCTCTCTCCCTTTCTTTCTGAATCTGCCTCTCTTAATCTCTCTCCCTCCTTTTTTTCTACCTCTCCCGGGCTGCCGGCACTTACTCGCTCTCTTTCGCACGCTCTCTCCCGCCCCACTCTCTCTCTCTCACTCTGCCTCTCTCTCCCGTTCTCTTCCTCTCAGCCGATTCCCTCTGTCAGACCGGCCCGCTGTCTGCTGCTCTATAAACGTCTTCAGTGCAGAGCTCAACCTTCGCTTCCAGACACTGGCTCCTCCCCCCCTGCCTCCCCCGGCCCCCCTTGCACCCCCCGCCGTTTGGGCTGATACGCAGTAGTGGTATACAGGCAGGGGGGGGGGGAAGGAGAGAGGGAGGGGAGCAGAGAGACACAGAGAGGCAGACTGCTGGTTTTGAAAAAAAAACGAGTCTCGAGAAAGAGGCAGCAGCACCTGCTACACTCGCAGGCAAACACAGGCTCGTTTGCGTTTGTATTTCCGCAAGCTATTGCACAGTATGTCGTGGGTATCGCACCTGATCATACTAGCAGTGCAAATGAAGTGAAGATAGGTTGCATTTTTACATATTTCTGCAGTATTTGTAAGAAGTGGATGTAATACTTCTGGCCTCTTCCGAGAGATTGCAGCACACTCCTCCTGCGCCTTTTCACATCACATTTTGTTTTTCCCATTTGTTTGAGGCCATTGAAGTGATGGCTCTACATTAGTCTAATGCGGTAGTTTTTTGTTTCCTCTCTATGTGCTCGGTCCAATCCCCAATATGATGTGTGTAAATCGGCACTGACTGAAAGGCTGGAAACTCTCTGGTATATGACGGCCGTAAAGTCTGCTGAAAGCAGGTGTTTCCAGTCTGGAGTGGCTCCAGCACCAGTTGAGCAGTCAACGCCCCAGCATGCTCAAGGTCCTCTGCGGAAATTTCTATAAAGACTTGCTGACTGTACTGCCCTAAAAAGCCTACGAGCAGTAGCTACATATTGGGCAAAAGGTGAGTTTCGCAGTCTTGTAATGTAATACAGTTCGGAGTTTAGCATTTATTTGGATTGAAGTTATATTACGGGATATTACGGGAAGTCAGTTAACCATAATTTATCGTGGATGTGCAAACTATTCATTTTTTGGGACAGCAAACAAAGTCTGAATCCATTTTTTTTTTTTTACTGTTTGACTTATTTCACATTTAGCCTTTGTTGGGTAGTGTAGGTATGGCTACCATGGGACCAGGCCTCGGTGACGTTATGGGGTGCAAGTTGGGGCGCAGTTGGCATAGACTTCAGTAATGCTGACAGGTTGACTGGTTCATCTCTTGTGACCTCAGAATGGCAAAAGGCAGCTATGATTGGACGTTCTCCTCCATCATGGAGTTCTTGGCGAAAAGGAGCAGCAACCTTCAATCTGTTAACTCTCAATGTCAGGGTCAGAATGAGAGAAAATGGTGTCAAACAAATATTGTTTGCTAATATGGAGTGGGATTGCACTGCTGCGGTACGTGCACCACTAATTTAACCTGCCACTGTTAGTTATCGAGTGCAAGAGTGAACTAAGTGTACTAGCAGTATACTGAGTTAGGGTACACCTGGGCAGTTGAGAGATAGGACTGACTGGGATAGACCCCAACCCCCATGTGACCTAGACCAGAAATAAATGAATTAGACAATGGATGAATGGATAAGAGCATGTATGAACATGGAACACATCTAGGTGTACCACCCCACAATCCCAAAAGCTTGCATCCAATGGTGTGAGGTGTGTGTTCGGCAGAACCGGACATATTTTACTGGGGCACGTGCCCCATTAATGGTCTGCAGTGCCCCAGTATAATTTTCCCCAGGAGATTTAAAAAAAAAACATATTTTACGTCTACATGTCCTCTTAATCTACAGTAAGAGAATCTACAGTAACAGAAAGTGCATAGGCACACAACTACTTAATATGATAACTGTAACTCATTGCTACTTTATTCACTTCACTCCGTATAGTACACAATGGCATGTGGCTACTTATTATTCACGTGGCTTTGGCTGTGATTCGGCTAGTGCTCACTTCAGAACTTTGGATCACAAGGTCACACAACGGTGTCTGTCAGCGCTGACTGCTCTCGCCGTCATTCTCTCCACCCGTCTTCAGGTCAGTGCTGGGCAACTGCCTGTCCTTATTGTTTGTTTTCTCCTCTGTGTCGCCATTTCCATGGGAATTTAAATGTCACAACCTTGCTTTAATTTTCCGCTGCTGTCTTGCCATCTAGCTCTGGCTGTAAATTGAAGTAGCCTAGTGCAGGCGTTAGCTGCTGCCTTATAGCTAACTGGCTCATCATAGGCATAACTTTGATTCATAATGGTTAGCCTAGCGCTGTCAACTCGGTTTCTGGAGATTGCTATCGATGTTTGATGAGCATATATGAGCTATTTCACGTTAAAACATGGGTCTGTATGAACAGAGAATCGGGCTCATCGAGTACTTTGGTTATGAGACAACCAGATAATCTGACATGAATGTATAATTTGAAGCACTATTTATGCTTTTTTATGATAAATTAGTGCCAAAAATTTTTTGCTTGCGCGCTTTGCGCGCTCGCATTGTTTGTGCCCCAGCTGTGCCCCAGTACAGTATTAAGTCTAGTGACGCCCCTGGTGTGTTCCTGTCCTGGTTTGGAGGCACTGAGAAGGCCATGTGAACACACATCTCTGTGATTCTGGCCACAGATTATGTAACTGACCACACAATTTTTATGCATATGAATGAGGGTTATGCAAAATATTGGGTACACTTGAGTAGATACATTAGCCAACAGGATTGCAATCGAGTTACTAGAGATATAACTTAGGGCAATTGCTGGGAACCCTATGCTGGAACTGTTTTTGCATGAACAGCCTTTTCTGTTAAGGGCTCCAAGCTCTGGAATAATTACCAATGGAAATAAAATTAGCAAAGGATATTAAAGTGTTGAATTCAAAAGTGAAGAACTGGCTGAGGCCTAACCAGACCTGTCCTCCCTCGTTGTCACTATATTATCACATGTAATGTTTATGTTGACAAATCAAGGTGGTGAACGACCAGTAGGTTGCATTGTGTAATTCTTAATTTTAGTCGTGATGCTGTTTGGACATCGTGTGATGGAAGAACATAGGGTATTTTATGTGTTTTACCAATATCTTAATGTTTTAATTTTAGTATTTTCTATTAGCTTTTTTAGACGTTTTAGATAGATGAATTTTGCGTAAACGCACAACAAGGGACTTGGGTTGAAAATTTGCAGTAGCTACTATGCGCTATAAATCTTGAATACTTTAATTGTGAAGTGTAATTATGTCAATTGCACTATCCCTATCAAATTTACGACATAAATAAATAAATAAATAATGTGGGACGTTAACCTTGTAATATATATAGCAAATCACACCTACTCAGGCAGTTACGCGGGTGAGTCATGTGAAGTTGAATGCTAATTAGCATTATGTGTCCGCTTCTAAAGAGGTCTGATAATGAGTTTGGTACGAGAGCCCAGCATGAGACAACAACTTCAGAGAGAAAGAACTCTTAATGGCGGCTGAATAAAGCCTTTAAAACACGACTAAATGGATACTTTGAGCAGAATGACTTGATGTAATCATGAGAACAGAGCAGAGGAAAACTATGGTATAATTTACAAGTTGTAGCTCACTGACAGTGACAGACTGACACTTTAGAAGCTATTTGCTAAAACAATATTAAACTGCCACCTCATACATGGCTGAAGATTTACCACCGCTGTGATTTACCACACCATTTTCACCCGTCTGTACAAAATCGAGACAGGGCTACAGAGAAATTAGTGATTTTGCCTGCTTTTAAGCCTAGTATCAGAGAATATTCCTGTGAAAGTTGGTGTTAAGAGTATAACATCTGGGCCACGGGGCCGTGGAAAAGTAATTGAATCTGATGAATCTGTTTTCACTCAGATATTTTTGGGGTAAGGTTTGCGTTTTGGGAACACAAATGGAAGCCATAAACTGGATATGTCTGTATCCAACAGTTCAGCGCAGCGGCTCAGCAGCGATACAGCAGGTCTCTGTAGCTGAAGCCGTCTCGCGGGAGTCATTGGGTGATTATTGCTCTGTTTGGCTGTTGAAGGGCTAAGGGATTATAAAAACCATTTCACAAGGCCCTGTGCGCCATTCTGCGCCAACCCTGGTGCTTCATTCTGTCCCACACAGGGCAACTCACGGCAAAGCATGCGAAAGCTGCCAGATCAACTGAAATGGATTGCATGGTTTTCACAATTACTTATTATCAACATAATTTAATCTTTATTAAACCCAACATCTTTGACACAGCATTAAAATCAGAAGTCTTTCTAAACCCTGTAAAACCACTGGAATCATACAGTACTGTGGTCTATCAGATACAGCTGCTGTATTCAAACCTGCAGAACCTCAGACAGCTTTAAATTCTACTGGATGTTCCAAGGTTTGTGACAATCCCAATTACTGCAAGTCCAGCTGAATTACAGGTGAAATGTGTATAAAATGATGTACATGATCGAGATATTTTCCGTTGTATGCACTGCTGTAGCCATAACGACGAGGTGTCCTGGGTTTGAATATTTTTCTCAGTATAATAGTGATGTAGCTTCAGTGAAGCGCTGTAACCAGCTGATACAGAATGTGTGTGACACTGTCCTGCAACATGAATAAAATGTTTTTTCTGACTTTGAACTTACATCCTACCAGGTGAGGTCCGTCTGGATCCCGCACCTGTATATTCATTTGCCATTTTAAAAATATGTGACATACTGCCTCACCGTTTTATGAATTTGTCACAATTATGTCTTAATTAAAACACTGAAGCACCGGATGATCAGCTTTTTGCATTGTGAAGGTGTAATTAATTTATAACTGGGGTCCAACCGGACCCCAGAGTAAAACTTATCTGTCTTTTATTTTATAATTGAACAGCAAACTGAAAGTTCACTTCTATTTGCTAGTATCAGATTCATAACGGCCAACAGACAAAGACAAGCTAGATACACAGCAGCAGAGGCCTTAAGGCAGATTCTGAACACAAACAATGAACATTATTTAAAATTACTTTTTTGTTTTAAATTCTGTAAGACAGAGGTTGTAATCCAGAATGTTTTACAGCTGCATGAGCTGCAAACATCATATATATAATGCCAAAATTTATTTTGTGGTGCTTTAATTTGCTAAGTGTATACTAGTATTTGCAATATTATTGCAATGTTGTTGCATTTATAATACATTATTGATATTCAGCAGTAGTGGATATTGTTCGACAATAAAGTCATGTGTGTTTGCTGCATTGAATTTGTTTTTACTGCATTGATTCCAAGGTGGACCCGCCTGGTAGTTTGTGTATGTAAAACTGGCCGGTAGGATGAAGGTTAACTGCACACTTGACATTGAAGTTTAAATTATTGTAACACTTGATATGTGCTGTTATCTTGTGAGTAAAGACATAATTATTATTATACTGTCAGGCATTTTTTTTAAATTTCATCTAATACCAGTATATTCATTTCAGGTGCCACACACACACACACACACACACACGCGCGCGCACACACACACACACACACACACACACACACATTATGAATATGTACAGTATGGTCTGAACCCAGCATAAATAAATAAATGAATCAGTGATGGAGGTTCGAGGTGCAGCAGTCTCTGATCTCGGGCCGACTGACGCAGGTGAAATATTCCTTATAGCCCACAGCTGATTCCATTAATTTGATTGAAGTTTTTCGAATGAAGAATTTCAATTAAGGAGCGATCTCGGGAGTGCATGAATAAAAAATCATGCCGAGTCACTCTTAGCATTGGAATGTCGGTTATAAGGAGGAGTGGGCCGTTCGGTTGCATGTCCTGGAATGACATCAGCTGGGCCATTAAAGCGTCCAGAACGGGTGATCATTACAAATGAGTTTTTGCCCGAGTTAGGAGAAGCTCTGGAGTCTTAATGGAGAGACTGATGGTGTCGTTTAATGGCGAAGCTGCAGTCATATTCATGTGATCCTAAAGATGAGCCGCCTGCACAATACACACATCTAATCACAGCCAGCAGCAGGTCTTTCTTCCTGTGCACAATATATTAGACTACGATAGCATGTTTGATCGCTCCTTCCTGTGTTTGCATGTGGGTGCGTGCGTGCTTTCGTGTGTGTGTGTGTGTGTGTCTGAGCACTGCGCAGCACATATTGCACAGCACATCATGGTGAGTAGGCAAGCTGTGCATTATATTATTAGTGATGGATTTTTCCTGTTTTTGGATCCATGCCAGTCTCGCCCATTAGTGAGCCCCAGCCCAATGCAGAATGACATCATGCTAATGAAACAGCCCACAAAACAAAATACAAAAGCATTCAAACGGGTGCGGACAATGTTGCATTTAGTCCTGTCATTTAAACTTCTCAAAGAGGTCTGCCTTTTCAGTGCATCAGTTCATGCATGAATTAGGGTTATGTTGTTGTTGTTGTTTTTCAAGCGACTCGATCAGTTTTTTTCATTGACTGTTTTGAAGGATACTGGTGATCACTGGAATTGAAACTTCCGTTTCACAAGCAAGGACCACGCCACAACAAAGTGTAATTTAAAGGATAAATGTAATTTGTGCGATCGTGAGAGTTGGCATAGGGCTGAAAGAGGGATGTTGTCTTGGAGGTCGCCTGGGAGGACATGCTGAAGACTGGGCACTGGGAGATTCAGTGTGGGGGTTCCATCTCGGCTTTTATCTGCCCGAGCTGATCTCGACCCCCCCAGACCGTACCTAAAAAGAGGCGTAGGAGAGGTATGCACCGGGTTGAACTGGAGGAGATGGGTGGAGAAGAGAGGAGGATGAAGGGATGTGGGTAGGGATGAGGTCGGAGGGGATGAATAAAGGTGAGGAGAAGAGGGGTGGGTGGGTCGAGAGATCTGAGCCAAACAGAGAGGAAGGGGCTGAACAGGTATAAGTCGGCTTGCCAGGCGACTGAATGTGGAGTTGAGGCGTGGCCCTGCTCCCGAACCGAAGTTAACTTATTCACCTCCATTTAAGCACCGATTCCTCTCTAAACATCTGACAAACTGATATAACGATTAAATCTGAATTTGCTTGAATCGGCAACCTTTTGCCTTTCCACTCCTCGTATACTCGACCTCACAGGAAAGTAATGCTATGTAAGAGAGATTTTAAAGATATTTTGCGCATGTTTGGCAAAAACCAGATTTCCTCTCCTTCAATACATCATATTGTGAGCGCGATGCCGAAGATGACCGTCAAAATTTTATTGGGAAAATCTGGGACACGATTGAGGAATCCAGTCACAGAAGCTGCAAAGGACTGTGGTCCATTTTCAATCTTTCCTTTCTTTCACGGTTGGTCCTGTGTTCCCTAGCAGGAAGGAAGTGACAAAAGAGTAAATTGCCTCCTTTCTTGCATGAAATAAACATTTCAGACACCTCTTGTCATGGCTACCAGCCAAACAGTTACCGGTTCATGTCCGTTTGTGAGGAATATTCCTTGTTTGTTTGATAATTCGAACGCAGCTGAAAATTCAAGATTCTCTGCACAAAAGCCCAGCCACTACTGGAAGAAATGCCGCCTCGCTGTACTGTACTGGGCCTGAGTGCTCAGTGTTTGAAGGCTTTGGCAGCAGTTATGTCTACAGATGCTGATTAGGGGGAACTCAGCAAACCTAGAAGTTGAATAGCACTTGGAAAAAAGCATTGCTGCTTCGATCATGTTTCTCTCAGTGGACTGAAATTAGTCTGACTGTGTGCTTTGACCCAAAATGACCCTTTATCACCACTGTTAGCCTTTGCAGGAGTTTGCAAAAGCTGTGGGATTAATTAGCCCAACTCTTAGCATATGAATGCAAACGTTGCACGAGCTTCTGGAGTGAAATGATGTTTCTTGTTGACCAGTTAATTCCACTGACTTCTGCAAACTACAGAAATGCTAACGACTCCCTTCGGCTTAGATGTGTGTTTGTTTCTCATTTAGGGCTGTTTATCGGAGAGTGGTGATCAAATATTAAGCATCATAGCAATGCATTTTTAAAGCCAATTGATGTGTATTTTGCAATAAATTACATTAACTGCATATAACACACAAATATTTAATTCCATTTGAAAAACAAATTAAAAAAAAAACATTTTAGTGTACAGACAGAAACATATTAATGTCTCAACCCATTTTGAAAGGACTTTCCCACAATATATTTTTTCATAAAATTAGCATTTTAGTAAATAAATCCCACTATAATGTTATTTTCTGAACTGCATCCTAACTTAAAGTATCATCTTTAGGCTCGAGCGGGTTATTATTTGATATTTGATAACTTGTTCGAAAACTGCTGGATTTGATTTTTTATAGTCATTTTTTTTATTTCCTTAACTCTCAAACTACTTGTAAAACAAGCACCCTTTCTGTGATTGGAAGAATGAGGTAGAAGTGCCATTTTACCAAGAATGCTGAAGTTACCAATCAATATGCGTTGGCTGGCTCATGGTTTTGGCCTGTTTTGCACTTACATTAAAAATTCAAATGCATACACTAGATTCAGAAATGTAGAAAAGCACCCCTTGGTGTGCCATGAAAAATGACTGGGAGAAAGATTAAACCTGCACTTTTCCGAAGTCTAAACGGCCGATATGACATTTTGCAGTTATGGGCTGCAATTGAGCAGTTGGACACACTCCAACAGGACACTCAGGGCGGTTTAAGGTGAAGGGGTTTCTCAGGTGAGCACAAAACCTTCTCTGTACCGAGCTCAAGCCTTTCAACGCCTGTCAGATGCTCTTTCCTCCAAACCCGTTCATTAAGGTCGAGGCTCTGGTACGGGGCAGGCAATCAAAGAGACTGCCCTTCTACAACAGCTCACCGCCAGACCCCTGCTTTCGACTGTGAAGGCCCCCCTGTCATCCAGCCTGTCATCCAACTCTTTCTCCACGGTCATATGACCTCACATCCTGCAGTAGCCCCCTCTACCTGTTGTTGAAAGTGTGAGTTATCTTACACAGTTATCTCCATTTCCAATATTGTTGGATCGCTGTGTAAAATGTTGATAAAGACAGATTGCAATGATTTGTAAATCATTTAAACTCTGAACTTAGTTGAAATTGTATATAAAGACAACATATCAGAAGTTGAAACTGATAAAATGCTTTGCTTTTTAAAAAATGTATGCTACTGTTGAATTTAATGCCAGCAACACATTCATGAAAGTCAGCACAGGGGCATGTTTACCACTGTGCTGCATCGCCTCTTTTCACAGCGCTGTCTAAGCGTATGTGAACTGAGGGGGCCGACGGTTAAACAGTTTTGTTTTGTAGTTTTGAAAGCAAAATGTTTTCTGCTTCCTGCTTCATTTAGGATCTCAGTCGCCCAACACTTTGCAGCCTCCTTTGTCACATTTATTGCCTCATAATACGCCAAATATTTTTGTGGGTGTCAGGTCTGGACAGTAAGCAGGCCTGTTTCGCGCCCAGACTCTTTTATAACAGAGCCATGTTGTTGTAATACACGAGGAATGTGGTGTTTGGCAGTGTTTCTGAAATCTCGTCTTGCAAGGCCGTCCTTGAAAAAAACATCTTAATGGCAATATGTGTCGCTTCAAAAATGCTGAATGATATATACAGGTCATGTCTTCACAAATGTGCAAGTTACCCATGCCATGTACTCTAATACATCCCCGTACTATCATGAATCCTGGCTTTTGAACTGTATGTTGATAATAAGCTAGATGGTTCTTCTCCTCTTTAGCTCGTAGGATGCAGCATCCATAATTTAAACAAAGAATTTCCCATTTGGATTCGTCAGATGACAGGACAATTTTACACTTCACCTCAGTTTATCTTGCATGAGTGCGAGCCAAGAGAAGGCGGCAGTGTTTCTGGATTTTGTCGATATGTGGTTTATTCTCTTCTTGGCAAAGCTTTATCTTGCATTTGTGGATACAGTGACAAACTGTGTTTACTGACAATGGTTTACAGAAGTGTTCCTGATTCCATGCAGTGTTTTCCACCGCAGAATCCTGTCTGTTTCTAATGCTGTGCTGCCTGAGGGCCTGAAGATCACAGTCATTCACTGTTGGTTTTTGGCCTTGTTCCTTGTGTGCAGAGATTTCTCCAGATTCTCTTAATCTTTTAATGATATTATGTATCACAGAGGATGAAATCCCCAAATTTTTGGCAGTTCTATGTGAAATATTTCCCCATGCATTTTTTCTCAGAATGGGTTAAGTCCTCGCCATCTTTACTCCTGAAAGACTTTTTATACCTTATCACATTACTTACCTGTTGCCATTGAACCTAAACAGCTGTGAGGTGTGTCACCAGGTGTATTTTTTAGCATCATACAACTTTTTCAGTCTAATGTCGCCCCAGTCCTAAATATTTTCAAATGTGTCGCTGGCATCACATTCAAAACAAGCAGCAATTTTTAAAAGATAAAATTTCTTACTTTCAACATTTGATATGCCTTCTTCGGACTATTTCCAACTAAATAAAGGGTTTAGGTGAGCTGCAAATCATTACCTTTTGTTTTTATTTAAATTTTACAGCGTGCCACCTTTTTTGGAAATGGTGTTTTTAAATGTAATCTTGGTGTCGAATGATGTGCCTAATATCATCTCTCAAACACCTTTTAAACCTGTGTGGACCAAAACTTCACATGAACCTTTCGGGAATGAAAGCAGGACTGAATTTAATGGATGTCGATTTACCGCCGACGGCCTTTATACTGAGACTAATTTTTGTACTGGAATTCCCTGCAATATTAAAGCTCTTGGAGTTGAACCCCGGCAAACAGGAAGAAGCCTCGTGATGAAGCGCGGCGCTCTGCTGCCTCGGGGAGTTTTTACACTTCGCCTGTGGAGGACTCACCTGCTTATCTTCCTTCAAAGGGGCCAGCTGGACGAATGAGGCTCGGGAGCCTCTGATGTGACTGTGCTTACGGTATGTAATCCGGCATTAAGCCCCACAGCCGGCCGGCTCTCGGCGGTCCTCCACCAAATGATGCTAAATGGAGAATAATGCCTCCGAGTTTATGTTTGCTGCGGTCAAATAATTCCACAGGAAAGTGTTGTTATTTATCAACAGACTCCTGCACTTTAACAAACACATGACGCTTGGGAAAAGATCAATTATGTGGAATTTGAACCCCATTACACCTATGATACCTGTGGAATTTCAGGCCTATTTTAAATTGTAGTAAAGATTCCAAGGTTTTCAACAATCTCCAATATCTCATACTGAGTTACAGGGAAATGTGTATTAAATTATGCGCAAAATGTACAAAATCTAGATGTTTACCATTTACTATGATGCTGTAGCCATAAAAACCTGGCGTCCTGGGTTTGAATATTTCTCTCAATATTAGAGTGTTGTAGCTTCAGTGAAGCGCTGTAACCAGCAAATACAGAGTATGTAGGTGACATTGTCCTACAATATGGAAAAAAATGCCTTTTCTGACATTAAACTTACAGGAAAACCTGAGAGAAAAGCTAGAGTTTACTTGTTTTTAAGTTATTTGTTTAATTTGACAATACTTTTTATCAGAATTTATGTCCTTGAAGTTGGATGGATGTGGAATTAGTGTAGTATTACAGTACAGCACATAGGGTTTTTGTTGTATTGTGCTTTATATACCATATGAACCAATGTATGATGTCCTTAAGCTGTTTATCTTCTGTAATTAGAAGGATAAATTTGTTTAAAGGATATTTGAGAGATTATTAGATTATATCGGAAACCAGAGCTTGTTGAGTAAGATAATATATACTGCAATACATGAGCACTTGCCTTATATTACATCATGAAATAATAAGAAAATTATCGAGGTAACATGTCAATAATGAGGTACAGATGTTGTTTGTACAACCACTTCCATTTATGAGCAGTAATCCATTCAATAATAAAGGCTACATGCTAAATAAGGCAAATGGTAGCATAAATCAGCTTTAAAGAGAAAAGGTGTTCAGTAGTTAGATTAATGCTGAGTAATCCAACTCCTGATGATTTGATTAAACCAAAATAAACTATCAGCACCTTGAACAAAAAGGAAAAGAGTTGGCGAAAAGGCTATTGACAAAAAAGCGGCACTTTAAAGCCTCTCAGAGCTGCCAAGTCTTACTCTCTGATAGTGGCTCCAGAGCAGACAGTCTGCTCTCTGCAGCATACTGCATAAAGGAAGCGGGTCAGTGAGTCTACATCAGGACTATTCGCTTTGACAAACACACCGACATTAGCCTGGCGCACAGTCAGCAAGCGGCGGTGCAATCGCCCAGAAACCTACGAGTGGCCCAAATCCTGGGGCAGACACATCTCTGATGTGTGTATGTGGGGTGTGATAGTTTTGGTGTGGGGGGGGTGGGGGGTGGGGGTATTGGTTTGGGTGTTGCCGTGTTTGGATTTGGGTCTTTGTTGCTGTGTTTGACTGTGGGTGGGTGTTGCAGTGTTTGGGTGTAGGTGGGTATTGCTGTGTTTGGGTGTGGGTGGGCCTTGTAGTGTCTGAGTGCACAGCAAAAAATAAGATAAAAATACTAGGTGAGATAAATTCTGATTTTGCGACTTAAAACTTATGTCAATCACCATTTTTCTTAGTAAGACAAAGAATTTGTCAAGTCAAATAGTCACTTGTGACTTAAAATAAAAAAAAACACACCCCACACACAACCAAAACTTAAGTTACTATTTGACGTGACAAGTGAAATATACTGTGACGCATTGTTCAGGAACCAGTCGCGAGAACCAAGCAGTGCAGTAAAACTGGATTTTATTAAGGAAGGGGGAGAACCCCCGAAGAGCAGGAGGCAACAGTACAGAGTCCACAATCCAAGAGTCAAAGGTTCGGTACACAGGCTTGTCAGAGAATCAAAAGCCAAAATCCAGTGGGCGTAATCCAAACTGTTACCAGAGCAGCAAACACAAAACACAAGTCGGGCAAAACAGGTATCGTACCCGAGCACAGGAATATCAAAGGTAAAGCCAAAAATCAGAATCTGGGACGTTCCAGTCAGAAGTATAAAACTAAGAGTACAAGGCATAAACAATCGCAGCACAGGGAAAACGTTCTGACAAGAGCTATGAGTGAAATGACTGCTTAAATACACATAGGGGAAGTCACATGCTAGAAAGGAGAGGCAGGTGATATGGATCGGACTAATTTCAAAGGAATGAACATGAGGAGGTTCCTGATTACAAGAACTTGGCAAAAGCCAAAATGCGGACAGGGATCAGACAGACAGCCTACTGACAAACATACGGCTCCGGCTAGGGAGTTCTAATGTGCACAGAGTGAGAGTCAGAACAGTGATTAACAAGGTGCAGAAAATCTGCTGAAACACAGCAAAGTAAATTCAGTGAAGGCAAGGGGCGGAGACTAGAGCAGAGCGAGTGCTGAGAGCTCGTTAGTCAATTAGTAATGTGCAGCTATGCAATACCTAGTGCATGTTAGTAAGTTAGTACTATAAACAATGTTAGTCTTGATTAGTAAGTTTAACTAAAACAACAAACTGTTAGTATTGTCAGTAATACAGAAAAGCAAGGTGAAGGAAGTAAACAGGGTTGGAAGGAATGGATGAAATCCCCGAAACCATGAAATCACCCGAAAGTGTGGCACACAATACTGGGGCAGTGAGCGATCACATGACAAAAGACCAGACAGGGGGAGACAAAGTGCAATGCATGGTATGACACAAAACAAGGACCGGAATATAACTGCAATGGTGGAAAATGGCAAACAGACAAAGACAAAGCAAAAACAAAACATGGCAAGGAATCTAAATCACAATACAGAATACAGAGCATGGTCAGACAAAGCAGGATTCATAATCAAACATGGGCAGGCAGATCAGGACCATTACATGTACTTACCCCATTGGCAAGCTAGTGAAAATTACCTCAAAACAAGAAATTTTTTTGTCTCACTAAGAAAAATGGTGATGGTGAATGCTGAAATAAGTGTTTTGAGTCGTAAAATAAGGAAATTCACCTTACCTAGTGTGTGGGGGTGTTGCAGTGTTTGGGTGTGTGTGGGTGGGTGGTGCTGTTTTTGGTTGTGGGCAGTGTTGCAGTGATTGGGTGAGAGGCGGTGTTTATGTGTTTGGGTGTTGGTGGGTATTAAAGTGTGGGGGATGTGGCTGAGTTTGGGTGTGAGTGGGTCTTGCAGTGTTTGGGTGTGGGTGGGTCTTGCAGTGTTTGGGTGTAGGTGGGTGGGTGGTGCTGTTTTTGGGTGTGTGGTGCAGTGTTTGGTTGTGGGCAGATGTTGCAGTGTTTGGCTGACAGGCTGTGTTTCTGTGCTTGGGTGGGGGAGGGTGTTGCAGTGTTCGGGTGTTGGTGGGTGTTAAATGTTTAGGTGTGGGTGGTGTTGCCGTGTTTGGGCATGGGGGGGTGTTGCTATGTTTGAGTGTGGGTGGGTGTTGCAGTGTTTGGGTGTAGGTGGGTGGGTGGTGCTGTTTTTGGGTGTGGGGAGTGTTGCAGTGATTGGGTGTGAGTGAGTTTTGCAGTGTTTGGTTGTAGTTGGGTCTTGCAGTGTTTGCATGTGGGGGGGTGTTGCTGTGTTTGGGTGTGGGGGGGTGTTGCTATGTTTGAGTGTGGGTGGGTGTTGCAGTGTTTGGGTGTAGGTGGGTGTTGCAGTGTTTGGGTGTTGGTGAGTGTTAAATGTTTAGGTGTGGGTGGTGTTGCAGTGTTTGGGTATGAATGGGTGTAGCTGTGTTTGGGCGTGGGGGGGGGTGTTGCTATGTTTGAGTGTGGGTGGGTGTTGCAGTGTTTGGGTGTAGGTGGGTGGGTGGTGCTGTTTTTTGGTGTGGGGAGTGTTGCAGTGATTGGGTGTGAGTGAGTTTTGCAGTGTTTGGTTGTAGTTGGGTCTTGCAGTGTTTGCATGTGGAAGGTGTTGCAGTGTTTGGGTGTGGGGGGAAGTTTCTGTGTTTTAGTGTGTGTGGTTAGGTCTGTGTTTTGGTTTAGGTGGGTGGTGCTGTGTTTGGGTGGGTGGTGTTGTGTTTGGGTGTGATGTGTTGTGTTTGGGTGTGGGTGGGTGGTGTTGTGTTTGGGTGTGGGTGTGTGGTGTTGTGTTTGGGTGTGGGTGGGTGGTGCTGTGTTTGGGTGTGGGTGGGTGGTGTTGTGTTTGGGTGTGGGTGGGCGGGTGGTGTTGTGTTTGAGTGTGGGTGGGTGGTGTTGTGTTTGGGTGTGGGTGGTTGGGTGGTGTTGTGTTTGGGTGTGGGTGGGTGGGTGGGTGGTGTTGTGTTTGGGTGTGGGTGGGTGGTGTTGCGTTTGGGTGTGGGTGGGTGGTGTTGTGTTTGGGTGTGGGTGGGTGGTGTTGTGTTTGGGTGTGGTGTTGTGTTTGGGTGTGGGTGGGTGGTGTCGTGTTTGGGTGTGGGTGGGTGGGTGGTGTTGTGTTTGGGTGAGCTCTGAGGTGGATCATCTTTCACTCATGATCTGGCCACAGAATCTGTGCAGACTGAGTGACCTCACTGTTTGTCTGCTGTTTAGTCACACACACGCAGGCACACACACACACACACACACACACACACACACAAGCATGCACCCAGGGGCATACAGAAACACACAAAAGCGCACACACACACACACACCCACACACACACATATTAAACCATGTACGCACATGTGTACACTCGCACATCGTGTTGAGGGCATCGACGCATTTCTGCAGGCAAATGCAGAAATGCACTCATATGCAAAAACACACACACAGACATGCACATACTGTCCCATGTATACACACACACACACACACACACACACACACGCACCCACTGGCAAATACGGTTTTTTCTTTTATTTTTCCAGCTGTGATCAGGGCTGGAACACCTCATTTCCATCACACCAAACCCTTTCCCTGACCGGCTGCGACGTGATTTATTTTGTGCTCGGGAACAACTTCTGTGCTCGTCTGCATCTGAAAAGTCAGCATTTTCGACTTGACTTGGCTCCAGTTATTATGCCTTATCGGATGTAAAATGGAAAGTTATACAACATCCCTCACGACTCCAGTATCCTTGAATACACCACAGGATCCTCGGAACATGATCACAATCGTGCGCATGTGGGGGAGGGGCCGGGCTGTCTTGTCCTCTGGCTCATTTGAATAACACCCCCCGCACACCAAGTACGAGAAGAGACTCTGCTAGACACTGTTAATTACTCAGACTTTTCACCACGCTATGGAACATTCTGGTAAATTTACCTCACAATATCTTTAATGAACTCAAAAGGCACCGTTGGCTTTGAGAATCCGCCTACTTCTGCCTCGTGTCCATCTTCCAACCGCAAAACTGGCTAATTAAGCACAGACGAAAATATTGCCTGTGAGTGTTTTGTATGTGTGTATACACATATGTATGACAGTCTGTATACAGATACTGTGTATAACCTGTGCGTGTGTGTCTGTGTGAACCCGTACCGCTGCATGTCGTAGGTGTTAGCGATATGGTGGAATTGTGCCTGACACAGGCTGGAAGGCTTGTATGCGCTGCAGCGTAATGCCAGTAATTGTGTTCTGCCCCGGGCCTGTTCCTCGGTCCTAATTTAAATCCTGTAAGATGAATCCCAGTGTGAGTTGCGCTGTGGTGGTGCTGCTGGGTTATGTGCTGCTTACACGAGAGCTTGATCCTCGCCCCGCCGGCCCATCGCCCGCCGATCGCTGCCTGGAATTGTCTCGGTTGAGAGGTCGGTTGTAGTTTTACAGGCTTTCAGGGATTATCCTTCCCAGCATGCTTTGGGGCAGACAGCTGTGCGACTCCCAGGTTCCGTCCCCTTGGAGTCCCTGACCTCTGACCTCTGGCCAAAACAGCAGACGGGAGCAGGACAAATGAACGTGAACTCCCCCCCCCCCGTCTCCTAGAATCTGACCTTTGACCTCTCTGAGGCTGGTCCCAGCCCCCCCAATACCCCACCCCCACTCTCCTCCAGTCCTCTGATTGGATGTGTGGTTTGGGCTGGTGTGGAGAAGAGGTGAAGAAGAGAATGAATAGCTGATGTTTGTTCTTTACCTCTTGTAATTCCGTCTTTTACCCTGATGAACTCCACACTGCTATGACCAGCTGCTCATAATCATTAAACATTGATTTATAAAATGGCTACTGAGGTTATTTACATATGTGTACATACAGCTGGCACTATACTGCGCATATATACACTAAAACTTATGGCGAACAGATCTCCTCTGTTCCTATCAGGTGCGCCCATTTCAAAAGTCTGGCTGAAGCCTAAAGTTTCTTGCAAGACCGCGTGTTACGTGGCCAACAGTATGTGGACGCAGCTTGGTCTGAAACGGTCTTTGGTCGAGTCGGCGAGGTGTGGTCGAGCGAGTGACTGAATGATGAAGTTACATCATTGGTCAGCTGGCCGTACTTCCTCCACTGCCTGTTGCTCTTTCCCCACAATTTTGTGCATTGTCCATAAACGGCCCAACCAGTTATTGGGTTTAACCTTTTCTTGTTCACTGTGCAAAGGATGTCCAGAGATTCTGTCTAAGGCTTATCCTTATTCAAGAGAATGCAGAGATATACAATAGCATTACGACAAGTTATCTGGCTAACATGGAGGCTCGTCCTAACAGCACAGAGAGTTTTCCCAAACGAGTGGGGACTCGGCTGCCAAGCAGGATCAACATTGTGTTCCTGCCCATGATTTACAATAATAATAATAATAATAATGATGATAATAATAACTAGGCTTATGCCGTTGGAGGCGACAGCTGGGGATATATCCCCGAACGCCCCCAATCCTCCAATTCTCCAATCCTTGAATAGACCTTGAATAGACTTTCATTTGAACTTAATTTCAGGTCACTCGGTCAAATGGTTCTGAAGATATGGCCAAAATGGTAATTTTCCATCAAAAAGCGCCACCTAGTGGCAAAATATTGAACCATACAGGTATGATGTCATCATGTGACACATTGTGAAGTCATGACCTTGCAGTTGCATATAGTTTCATGTCAATTGGAGAAATAGTTCCAAAGATATAGCAAAAATGGTGAATTTTATGTGACAAAGCTCCATCTTGTGTCAAAACTTTGAATCAAACAGGTATAATTTCATCGTGGGACACATCCTCAGGTTATGACCTTTTATTCGCACTTGAGTTGAGGTCAATCCAACAAATAATTCCACAGATATGATAAAAACAGTGATTTTTCCAGTTTTGGGCCCCTGGTGGCCAATCTAGAAATTGTAAGTTGTCCAAAATCGAATCAGTTCTTCCTCTTTATGATACTTACTTATATGCAAAAGTTGGAATTTCTAATTGAAATATTACTGCAATTATCGTGTTAACATGTGAATCAGTTTTTGGCCCCTGGTGGCCAATCTAGAGATTGTAAATTGTCGAAAATCGAATCAATTGTTCCTCTTTATGATACTTACTTATGTGCAAAACTTGAAATTTGTAATTGAAATATTACTGAAGTTATCGCGGAACAGTGATTTTTTTTAGTTTTTGGCCCCTGGTGGCCAATCTCGAAATAGTAAATTGTCCAAAATCGAATCAGTTCTTCCTCTTTATGATACGTAGTTATATACAAAACTTGGAATTTCTAATTGAAATATTACTGCAGTTATTGCGTTAACACTGAAATCAGTTTTTGGCCCGTGGTGGCCAATCTAGACATTGTAAATTGTCCAAAATCGAATCAGTTCTTCCTCTTTATGATACTTACTTATGTGCAAAATTTGGAATTTGTAATTGAAATATTACTGAAGTTATCGTGTTAACATGTAGTGCGGCAGTGGTTGGACCGAAAACATTATATCACCGGAACGCCATTCGGCGTTCGGGGATATAATAATAATAATAATAATAATGCCTTTTTTTAATGGCGCCTCTCTAGACACTCAAGGTCACCGTACAGAGCAAAAACTGTCCGCGATTACAAATAATATATAAATATAGTACAAAGTAGAGTATAAATAAAAACTTGACACAAAGTATACATGGTTAAAATGATTGACACATGATATGATAATTAGTATATGTGGAATTAATTTAATTAAATCTGCAAACAATATCAGACTTGATATAAATGAGTAAATCTATATCATAAGTACCTGACCCTTTTAGCACATTTTAAAAACATTTTATTCAGTGTTTTTATGTGCAATTAAGCCAGCATGTAAACATGAGGACGGCTGAATGAATTACAAGTAAAGATACACAAAGCTCTATCCTGCTCACGACGCATCCTTGCCTGTCGCAGCAGGTCCGCAGTGTCCTCACTCGATTAACTGAGGTAAATTCAGGTCCCTGTTTAATCAAGTTTCTGCACCCAGGAAGATTTTTTTAAAACTTGTTTCTGTGTTGTGTTAAACCCATTTTAATAATGTGGAACCGAAGTCCATAATTTTTTAAAGTAAATCCAATTACCTCTTTTCCTGTCTGTTAAACTGAATTTTTCACATCACAAACAACAGACATAGAACTGTTTCCTGTTTATACCCGCTCTCTTGTATGGGATGTTTGTATCAGTATTTGTAACACGCTGAAAGTGTTGGACCTCACGTCGTGTTTTGTCGTGATTAAGTGACGGCCATCGGGCTTCTGGGGCTATCAGGCTGGTGTTAGACATGAAAAAATGTGTTTCTGTGACCTTGAGAGAAGTATCCGGAAGAGCACTAACGGCACACAGCAGTGCTATCCCATCTAAGGCACCGTTTGCTGAGAGGCGTGTGCGCGCTTTGACGTATATATCTGTCCTTCTGTGTCCTGCTCCTGATTCTCAGCGTGAGGGATTGTGCCATCGCTGTGGGGTTATTTTCTGGGTAAATTCCTGGTGTTAGAGCCATCGGAGGGCAGGATTTAAGGTGGGAGGTGGGGGGTTTACGGACTGGATGATCTCTCTCGCACAAGTCGCCTCTGCTCAGGGAAGTGTGAGCTCAGCTCCACGTTTGCTCTCGAACCCCACACTGCATCTGGCCAGCGCCGCACACCACTCTCGGGATTCGCTCGGATAATTGCGGGGGGATATGGGGCTGCGGCGGGGGGCTGCGGGGGATCTGCCATTACGAGCGCTGTCTGTGCTGGGCTGATAGGACCGTCCCTTTTTTGGGGTCAGAGGTTAAGTGAAGCGATAAAGTGGAGGGAGCCTGTGACGCTCTGAGCATGTGCAGTGGTGGGGTCAGTGAGGTTTTATCTGGGTCAGCAGAGAGGGCCGACTCCACTCCCCGCGGTGACAGACGGGCAGTACGACCCTTTCCCATGGATCCCAATTCATTAATGAAGCACCTATGCAAACGAGAGCCTCGCCAAGCACCTGCAGTCTCAAGTCACGGAACAGTGCTTTTCCAATGAGCCCAGGAGCTCTAAATACTGTTCTCTAGATCATAATGCTATGATTCAATTTCTGAAAACATTCTCCTGTTTCGCTTTTCACAAACATTTACATATTATTAGCTGCCCTCCCCCAGACCGCAAGACGAGCAAACACACATGCACACAGACCCGCACACACACATGCGCACACAAACACTCACACACACACATGCACACACACACACACACACACACACACACATGTGAATACACACGCGTATGCACACACACCCACAGACATGCTCACACACAAACACCCACACACACACATGCACACACACACACGTGCGAATGCACGCGCGCGCACACAGATGCACACACACACGCTTCCACATGTATACATGCACGTACACACACACACACACACACACACAAATACACACGCTTATGTGTACGCGCACATAAGCAGCTGACATTCCTGTGTGTTTCACCTTGGGTATTTGTTGACATTTTGCTGAAATATAAATGTGAGAAATGGGGGTCAGTGAGGAGGTAATATGAATATAAACACGTTTCCCGTTTCAATCTCTCAGCTAATCACTCCCCGGGCTTCGTTGCCAGCCAAGGGCGGCTCGTTTCATTGGCTCCAGGTTCAGGAGCTGGAAGCATAGAGGCGGGGCTATGTGTTCAGGCCAAAACCTGAACATTTAAAAATTACCTCAAATGTTTTTTTAAGGCGTCATCAAATGAGCAGTCGAATATTCAGCACTGACCTGTGCCGAGGACCACAGCATTCAGAAAAATCACTCGCTGCGCCCTGAACACTTAGCGACGGGATTAGCTGTTAAACTTACCAATATCCCCCCTACTGCGTCAGCGCAAAAAGCCACGGAAATGATCGTTCCAGACTCATTAGAATGTTCCGCGCACAGCTGCCTTAATGCCAATTTAAAGGAGGGGAAAAAAAATGTAATCAAAAAGTGTTGCTGCGACTTTTCCCCAGCTTAGAGTTTAAGGGCTAAAAACAGATTTCCATAATGAATGATGCACTGCTGAAACCCCGCTCCTCATTTGAGCATGAGGAGGGAGTGAGTTTTATGAAACTCTCAGGCGGGATTTATTGATAATGAAAGCAAAATGCTGTTTTAAAATAATGAAATGCCTGCGAGGACTGAGCAATGACAGCAACCAACAAAATAAAAAGCAGAACGATACCAGCATTAAGTGACAAAGCCATAAAGAAGATTCCTTCTTAAAATGTTCAGGGTATCAGAGCCACACGCATCGGACCGCCTTCAGCTGTTAGAGATCACATGAGTCTGATCTTCTCATGAAGACTAGAACTTTCCCTGAGGGCCTCATTCAAAATCCGGTTCAGCCAACCTAATAGCCAAACAAACCCTCCTCACTTCACCTTCAGGTGATCTTTCGCCTGTCCGAGCAGGGGAGAGAGCAGCGTATTACGTGATATACCATTACTTGATTGTTCTGACACCATATAGCAATGTAACATGCTTAAATAACGGTTGGTAGTTGGCGGTGATCACTGTCATTACGTGCGCAAATAGGCATTGGTTGCTGTGAGCCATGAACAACCTTTTTTAATTTGCCAAAACTTCAGTTAAATTCCTTGTTCTTATGAAACGAACTCCTTGTTCCCGCAGTGAAATGTGCACATGTGAGTGAGTGACGAGACTGTCAAACGCACTCAGTCAGTTTACTCATGGAGGAATTCTAGAACCTTCTTAAGTCAGTGAAATCTTGACAAGGGGGATTCCATTTTGCTTTTAACTTTTCTATTGGTGCTTTCATCATCAATCCCATCTCTCCAGCTGTCCAAAGAGGACAGACCAGATGAGATACGGGCCACGCATCCTGGCATTATTCATAAACCTGCCTGCACACTGCTAAATTATGTATTTATATCAACGTGTGTGAGAGATAATAACAAAGCTAATTACTGCAAATGGTGTCGTTAGTGTGTGTGTGTGTGTGTGTGTCTGTCTGTCTGTCTGTCTGTCTGTGTGGTTGATGTTTACCTCTCCTTGTGGGGACAAAATGTCCCCAAAAGACATTGAATACCTGATTTCTTCATCCTTATGGAGACTTTTTCAGGTGATATAATGATATCATACCTGCCACATGTGAATGAACTGATGACCAGAAGAGGTTTGACAAATGTGGATGAGAAAGAATCAGGTGAGATATAGAACGTAACAAAGTTATGAGTTATTTGTAATAGATAACACTATTAATTAGCGGTACTAATTATCTCACATTGTTCAGACAATAATGGATTCAAGCCAGCCAAACAGTGCTTTAGGTTTGCATGATTAGGGAAGTACTGGTGAGTCGCACCGGAACCTTCTAGCAGCATTTTGAATTCAGCTGGGTTGACAGCAGAAGAAGTAGCATTTCGTATCACGTGCTTTGCTGCAGCTACAGTCTGACACTCGCACGTGAGGTACTGTGTGTGTGTGTGTGTGTGTGTGTGCAGTTATGATGTTCATGTGTTTGACGTATCGGGATTGTCGCGTTGTCGCGAGGCAGCCCGGCGACCGTTGCTGAGGTGTAGTCGATGTGGTGTCTTTACAGCTGCAGATGACCTAGACAGACGGAGGAGACTTCCTGAGGTCACAATCCTGTTCCAATTACCGTCTGCCCACCAGCCCCGGGCCTGTTCTGCTTTCCTGGGATAATATTCCCTCCTCTGGATTCTGATTATGGGAACAGGACACTCTAACATTACGTCTCGCATCCTGTGCCTGATGCCCGATTTCCCCACACAGGCAAAGTGTCTGTCTTTACTCGTGTGTTCGTCTTATAAGGAGATATAACATTATATTCTTTCGCTCTTTAGAAAATATTTTCTTGGTGAATGGAAATTTTTTTTTACGCCTAAGAAATTTTCAAATGGTTCAAACTCACTGGCAACACTTACAGCTCACAATATCTTATTTTGATTTCCTTCATATGTAAAATACTTCTTGTAATACTTCAGGAGACCAATGTCAGTAAATGTTGCCGAAATACTAAATGCAAGTTAAGACTCTTCAATGTAAAGAGGAAGTTATGTATCAACACCATCCAGAAACACCACCAACTTCTCAGGGCTTAAGCTCATCTTAAATTGATGTGGTCTGGAGTGCTGTGGTCTGACAAGCTCATCTTTCAGATCGGTTCTGGGAATGATGTACATCACAGCATCAAAGCGAAGGCAGACCATCTCGACTATTATCAGCGACTTGTTCGGAAGCCTGTCATGGTCTGGGTTGTATTAGTGCTTTTGGAAACTTGTACATCTGTGTGGGCAGAATTGTCACAGGAGGGTACAGATACATTCTGGAGCGACATATGCTGCTTTCCAGATGCCCCCCCCATAGTCACGGAGTGCAGGCACTACTTGTCATGACCTGTGTTTCTGTATGTTTTGGATTTATATTTTATTCCACTTGGTTTATTAGTTTATTGATTCTGTTGTAGTTTGCATTATCTGCGATATCATTGCCATTTGTCAGTTCCGTGCACATTGCTCCCCTTGTGATGTCTTACGTTTCTTTGTTTCCTGCCAGTGCGCGCCCCTGTCTGCGAACTGTCATATTTTTTTTTTTTGGTGATTTCGGAAGTTTTCCGGTGATTCATGAGGTCCTTCACGTCTCGTTTCTTTACTTCAACACTAACTGAAGTTAATCAGTTAACTTTTGTTGGGGATCAGGGCCTCGCCTCAACTCCACCTTCAATCGCCTGTCAAGCCTTACTGTCCTCCCCTCCTGGTTCACACATCCCAGGCGTAAACAGTCCTGTTCCCAGCCGCTGCAGAAGCAGGCCCCAGACCTTTGACGCTCTCTCTGAAGCACTGTGCTGGATTCTAACTAACACCTACAAACTTCCACACAAACTCCATCTTGTTGATGATTTTCTCGTAGTCACTCCATCATCCTCACCTCCTTGTCTCGGGATCACTACTCTCACAAAAACCTTCTCAGATCTCAGCGCTCCTCTGTCCAAAGAGAAACCTCAGGGCCCAGCACTTCCATTGAGTTCCTCAGCATCACCCCGGACTCTCATTTTGGCATCTCTGCCATCTGAGAAGGTACGGCACATCACTCTGCTGCTGCTCGCAAACTACCTTCTCACAGACAGGAACACGAAACGCCAGCTTCTCGCCCTCCTTCGCCACCTCAATTACGCCATTTGCATTATCCCACAAGCAAAATCTTTTCTGTCAAATCTATTAACAAAGCTGCTTCCCTCTCTCCATTGACAGAGTTGCCCTGGATCAGGCATTCAAAACAAAAATGTGCACTTAGCAACACTTGCTGTCTTCTTAGAATGGAATTTCATTCTTCTATGATGACTTTGTCACTCAACCTGAGGACATTCACCTTTATACAGATGTAGCTCCTTCCTTAGATTTTGGTGGCAATTACAGGAGTATATCATTTGCTTCCAAACAACCTATGAATTCAAATCTCTTGACTAAGTCCCGCTCCCCTTCATCCGCGGTTCATGGGCTGTACCCCATAGTCATAGCTGCCATTCTTTGGGGGCACGTATGATCCAAAATGTCTATACTCATCCACCCTGATAACACCTCAGTCAAAGAAATCATAAATAAAGGTCGATCCCATCGTCCAACCACCATGCAGTTCCTGCGCAGACTCATCTTAATCTTAGCTCAACAACGGCAGTGATCCTCTGGGCAGCCCACATTCCTGGTCATCATCGCAGCATTGCTGATTCTCTATCTCGTTTCTCGTTCCAGAAATTCAGACTCTTGGCTCCAGATTCGGACACACATCCTACACCAGTCCCACCATTTTCAGTCACTACCTTCAACTAATTCCACGGCTCGAAAAGCTCTGAAACGCTTCTCAAGAAGCCATTCTCAACAGCCTTGCTGCAAGCACTCTCTCAGCCTACCAAACTGGCTGGAACACTTTCAGACATATCATGCTACATACAATCTGTAAGTACAAATACAAATATATGGCCCAAGCTCAATCTGTCCAAATTCCGGGCCTCCACCATCCAGACCAACTTAGTGGGCATTAATATTTTCATCAAACTAATCATTGACCTCCACTGGCCTTCTACCTCCATTCTCACAAAAGAATGTTAATCAAAGGCCTACAAAAACAAGAACCTACTCTCAGGCCAGACGCTTGCCTCTCACCTCTGACCGTCTCACCCTCTGCGTCTGCATTCTTCCCTGAGATGCTCCAAATTCACCTCAGTGTCATCCCTCAACAATTACTCCTGCCATCCCAGTGTATCTGACATAACCGTCTACTCTCCTGACTCCCTCATATTCACACTCCGATGGAGTAAAACTGATTAGTTGGGAGTTTCCTTCCCCATCTATGTTTTCCGCCTCAATTCCTATATCAGCCCATATGAGCCTTACCTCAGCATCCACTCATTCTTACTGAAACAGGCAACATAGCCACTCGATTCTGATTCCAGAAACTGAACATCAAGTCCTCAGCATTTCAAGTATTTCGCAAGAACACTGATCTTCTTAAGCATATCACACATACATCCATCATGATCTTAAAGGAGACCTATTTTGCTACATTTCCATGGTTATATTTTGATCTTGGACTCCCCTACAGTACTCCTGATTGTTCAAAGTCCAAAACAGGGTCCTTATTTAGCTCATACTGCCATCCTTAAAAAACCCCATTTGTAGTCCATTGTAGTCTCTGCCTGAAACGCCTCATTGGGGGGGCTCTTCCGCTATGGCCCCCACTGTCCATGTGCCCACTTTCTTCTGACTGGCCAGCTCTGTGGAAGGGGGAGTTGGTGGGACGAGGCTGCAGAACACAGTTTTCTGGGTCCGAATTCCAAGAGTGAAACGTGATACATGTCTGCCATTTGATAAAGAATCGGCGAGGAAATTCCGCAATCTAACGCACATGTGTAAACATCTAATGAAATGAACTTGTTCTATTAAATGCAGTGGAGAAAGAGGAGGACGCAGTGCGAACATCTGGCAGCTCAAGTACGAATTTGCTATTTACCTTCGGTAACAGTGGTGAGTACAGCGTTTTTCTACTCTATAGCTAGGATGCAGGGAAAGCTAGAGTCCACCCCATGCAGACACGATTGATAGGGAATCAGTAAGACACCAAAAGCGGGGTGAAGGGAAATGAGGATTTATTAAACAAAAATAAAACAGGCACGAGGGCCAACGAAAAACTTGGCCCAAAGGGTTGCAAAAAGACAAACTAAGGTAAGCTACACAGAGCTGGGAACTAAATAGCAAAAAACGGCAGAACAAAAAACACTGAAAACTCCAGGCAGAAATCCAAGAACAAAAATAAACAACAAGACTAAGGCTATATACACAAGGACTAAGAACAAGACTTGGAAGCATGAACATGAGCGACAAAACTTGCACATGAACCGAGACTTGAGCAACAAAACTTGAGACACTGTCTGCCAGCCAACTTCCACCGCATCCAGATAAAGGCTAGAAATCAAGACATGAGGGGCAACACCTGGAGAAGGAGAAACAAGAGGCAGGGCAAGATCATGAGACATGGACCAAGATTGGTTGACAAGACTTGCTCATTAAGAGAATGAGCGCGCTCAGCTTAAGTACCAATTAAGTATGCAGTTTGAAAGCAGCATGAATGTTAAGAACAGAAAAGCACAGCAAGATCTTGAAATAGTAAAGCAGGAATCATGACAATAAACTCCCTGTCTAAATTAGTAATATTAGTAATGTGCCTATCAAAGAATTATACCACCCAGTGAGTGTTAGTAAATGTTAGTAACTTAAAAAACAGTTAATTGCCAATTAAGCTTAGAGAGCCCTGAATCAGCACAGCACAGAAGGAAGGGGGAAACACCAAAGCCAACCAGAGCTCTGAAATGTGCAACAACGAAGGCACGGGGCGGAACGCAGACAAGCGGTGGAGTGGCTTGGCAGACCTGGCATGAAACAAAAACATGGAAAAGTAAAAAACATGGACAATAAACATGAATTATGAAATGCTTGATCCAGATATAAGAAACTGTTAAAACTGTGACTATGAACTATGAAACTATGAACTATGGACTATAGAATCTTGAACATGAAACTGTTAAAACCATAAATGCTGTCCTGGCCAAAGGCCAGAACACAACAACGATTTGTAGAAAGCATCAACATGCCCAAGTGCAGATCGGAGACCGTAGAAATTCGGTGGGTCTGAGTTTAAAGGGAAACATGGACCAACAAGCAAAAAGTGGACCAACAGTTGCGGTGCGTACTATAAGGACCTGCTGGTCCATGTGCATAACTGTGGTGTGTTGTTAGCGTGGAGCAACGAACAGCTTCTGCACTGGAATATGATGGAGGGCCGAAAGCTCCAGGCTTAACAGTCTTTTCGGAAATTACCCGTTGTAATAGCTTACTTATTTCGCAGGTCATTTGCTCACAGAAAATATGCGAGTTATGGATAGTTCACGAGAGCAAGATAGAGCTCCGGTTATGTCATGAACATAATACAGACCGTAAATTGACTGCATTGACTTGGATGGTAGGCTAATCTGTCCCCCGAAAAATTTGTTTCGCGTCCGATGTCAAAGCAGCTTTATGGATAGTACGTGACAGCTAGAGAAAGCTCGGTTATGTTATGAACATTGCAGACCCTAAGTTCCGTTAGCGCGGACAAGTTGCTTATGTGGAGCTAGCGAATCGATCACTTCTACGGGAAAGAATTTCCTAAAAGTAAACGGACAAGCAGCTTTAAGAGAGATACTGACAAAACTGCACCTCAAATGATCTGCGGTTCTTCTTTTGTATTTCCAAAAGTTAAGACGCTACTAAGGCATAGTATGATCTGCCGTTGTTAGAGCCTGCTAGAATAGTTTCCGGTGTGGGCAGATCCAGCGTCGTGATTGGCTCTGGCTAGGTCTGTACTAATTGGATGGCACAAGCTGATGTCAGGTTTTGCCCAGATCTCACAAAGATCTTGGGAGGAGCTGTTCAGAGAGGAAATCACGTTCATGAAATCACGTTCTTGGATTATGGCAAAACCTCTGTATCTTATGTTTAGAAACTTTTCAGAGGATGAGTATGGACATTACTAAAATGTATTAAAAGAAGGATCAGCATAATAGGTCCCCTTTTAAAGACCTCCATCAAGCCCACGGTCAGCTCAGCTCAATTTAATTCTGACTCTTCTGGGGGCTCGAGATCAGCTCAGGCAGATAAACGCTGAGATGAAACCCCCACGCTGAATCTCACACCGCCCAGTCTTCAGTGTGTCCTCCCAGGCGACCTCAATGACAATATCCCTCTTTCACCCCTATGCTACTTTCACAATCACACAAATTACATTAATCCTTTAAACTACATTTTGTTGTGGTGTGGTCCTTGCTACTGAATTTACAAATTAAATACTAATACCACAAACACTGAATGTTTTTGTCTAGTTTATCTACTAATCCATACTAATATACAAATCCTGTAAATAACTAACATACTAACTTGCACTATTTCAGTAATATTATTATCGCACAATCTACTAACTTTTCTAATTGGATCTCTCCAACGCTAATCTGTAACTCCACCCGCTTTACTCTCCCAGTCCTTTGCCTCAGTTTTTTTTTTTTCCCCCCGATTTTGGACTCTCGACTCTCCCTCTGGTTTGCAATTTTGAGTTGTGCTCTGTGCTTTTTTGGTTTTTGACCTTCTGCCTGTTTTTGGACCATGTTTTGGAGTACCCTTCAGTACTGCGCCACTATGATCACCTGGTTTAGATTCAGATTGTCAATAAAGGCTACAATTTTGCATTCCGGACCACTTACTATGGGTTCCTTTCTCCAGACGTTACAGTACATTCTGACCATCATGGATCCAGCAAGTAGCCAGTTGCAATCCTCGGTGGAGCAACAAGGAGCCATCATTGACTCCCAACAACAACAACTATTAGCAGTTATGCAGCATCTGAAAACCCTGTCCCACAGCGTAGCAGATCTGGCTTCATCGGTGCAGGCTGGGCTTCTCATCTCCACTCCGCAACCACCACCTGCTCCCACTCCTTCTGTTCCTCCAGCTCTGCCTCCAGCTCCAGTGCATGAGCCCTGTCTGCCTCCTCCTGTAAAGTATGCAGGCAAGCCTGAAACCTGCCGAGCCCCCCTCATGCAGTGCAGGCTGATCTTCAGTCTGCAGCCCAGCACGCATTTACGACCAATGCAAACTTTTCGTTTTGCAATCCCAGATGAGATCAGAGCTTTGTTCGCGGAAAAGTTAAAAACCCACAAAATCTGGACAGTTTGCGTCAAATCATTTCATTGAGTATGAAGAAAATGTATCGTGAAGAATATTTGTCCCAAATACAATGTCTTTCTTTCACAAATTGGCTTTTGAAATGAGGAGTGAAACAAGTAATTTTCTACATTCACTCCGGTGCAACTTACTTCTCATACCTGGAAGCCGATTAGCCAATCGCCTGCGAGTTTTAAGGAGAGATCTCAGAGTGTCTAGTTTCTTCCTTTTTTTCATGACATACAATTACGACAGTTAAATGCTGGATTCATGAATTACAGGCAATAATACATGTCTAACAATGTTTTTTTTTTTTTTTTTTATTAACTTAGTAGACCTTTAAGGATGTCTCATGAAACTAGTCTTTGTCATTGTTTCCCATTTTGTAGAGTTAATAACCTCTTGTATTTTCCCATCTCAGTTAATGTTTAGATTATCAGTCACACTTGTTGCCCCATTAAGCTCCTTACCTCCCGTGTGTATAAGAGTCCCTCACTTCTGCTCATTCTTTGTCAGAATGTTGATCAACATTTCCTGTGCTGAGCTACCTGTACTTTCGGACTCTCGACTCTCCCTCCAGTTGAGATTTGGTGCGGTGCTCGGAGCCTTTTTGGTTTTTGACCTCCTGTCTGTTTTTGGATCCCGTTTAGGATTACCCTTCTGTACTGTGCCACTGTGATCACCTGGTTTGGACCCAGACTGTCAATAAAGGCCACGATTTTGCATTCCGAACTACACACTATCGGTTCCTTTCTCCAGATGTTACATTAATAGACTGGCCTGCCTGCAGCCCAGATCTGTCTACTACAGAGAATGTGTGGAGGGTAATGAAGTGTAAAAGGAGACCTCATATTGTTAACCTATTGAAGTGTTACTTCTGGCAAGAATTGGAGCAAATTGCTCTTTTGAAATTCCAGCAATTAATGTCTGGACTTCCACAACAACAGCTGAATGTAATTAAAATCAGAGGTGATCTTACACAGTGGTGAATGTGCACTTGTCCTATGATACAGGATTTGCAAATAGCTGTTTGCTGTTCTTACTTACATTTTCCTCATTGTCCTAATCTTTCTGCAATTGAAGTTGTAGCTGTTGCTTAATTTGTATTTTTAGTGCTGTAAGCTATGCTTGGCATGCGTGCATTTTTATGGAATGCAACACGGGGATCTGCTCTCTATTGCCTCCTCCCCTCCCCGGTGAAATACTGCACGTTTCCCGTCTCCCCACCCCCCTTCGTCCTCTCCATTCTCCAGTCCTCTTCCGCTTTTCTCCTAATTTGTCCACGGCCAACCTTAGGAAGTTAGGTTCCCCCCTTTTCAAGCCAGGTTCTGCTCAGGGCTTCATTCTCCAAGGGAGTTTTTCCTTGGCATTGTTGCTATTGGCTTGCTCCTCGGAGAGTCTGGCTCTGTCTTGTGCAAAGCACTATGGGTCAATCTCACTTGTGGAAAACGCTAAACAAATAATATGGAATTAAAAGAAAACAGAACTCAGTGTGTTGGTCGTAGAGTGAACTTAAGCTGAACGTCACACATGTAGGCATCTGCCTGGTGCCACTAATCCACAAAACCCAAGACAAACACAAAGAGAAGGACATGCCCCAGACACTGGGAGCTACAGAGACATCCAGGGACATTGCACCACCTCTTGACATACTGCTACATCCTGTTGCCAGTCCTGGGGCAGCCCCAGGGTCAATGTTACTGTCCGCCCCCCTTTTCTGCCTGCATGTCTCCCGGGTTTCCACACTTCACCCATTTAAAAAATTCCCCCCCCCTACCTCAGGGGTCTCCTATTTGTGTCTTCCTGATCCAGGCATTGGCAGGCAAGCACGTTGTCACCAGAGTGGGTAATAAGGGGTGCTGTATACAGCTAATTCCACTATCCTTAAGGACAAGAGGTTCATCCCACTCTGGTTTGTAAGCCTTGTGGTATGATGGAGATCCGAAAACAAGCATAGCACCAGCAGCGTGCGGTTTCATGGGTGTAGCCCATTGATATACGCACACTTGTCCTTAATAATGCACACTGTTTAATCTCTCAGCGTAAAATAATATTTTGCGAAGACCATTTCCCCTGTATTTGTTGGAATGCCCTTTCAGAGGGATGCTCGAAGGTGCGTTCGGTTAAAGCGACTCGCTGCGATGAATGAACCTCATGGCCTGGACTGAATTTGGACAGTTTCACTGACAGCAGCGTCCTGAGGCTGCGAGGGGTGTTGTTCGGTTTGCAGGCTTTTAGGCGCATCTCTAACAGAAGGACACAGTCAGACTGGGTTTGATATTCATCACCATCCAGCTGGTTCGCTTCAGACAAGCTTATCTAAGACTTTATGACAATCAGCCACGGGTAGCACCAAATTTTTATTTATTTTTTGGCTGAGTAGCGATATTGCATTTTGGCAGAGGGGCGATATTGCATTTTGGCGGGAGGGCGATATTGGATTTTGGCGGGAGGGCGATATTGGATTTTGGCGCTCTACTTCATTGCCCATGGGAATTACAGTATGAACACAGCGCAGGTGCTGACAATTAGACTCTCAAAATCGGGGAAGGAAATAGGACCTGTTCAGTCTTGCCCTGGCTCCAAATAAAAAAATTTAAGAATAAATAAGAGGTTTCAGGACTGCTCACCCTGTTGACGTGCCATGCTATGGAAGGACGGGTCTCACAGCTGAGCCTCACGAGCCTCATCACTGGTATCATCACTGTCCGACAGCCCCACTGGTTTACAACTGCCTTCATAGGGGAACGGGGACGCCAGCTCTCCTGTCAGGGCGGGTGTGGATTGCGGAATAATACTGTGGAGGCAGACAGAAGTTTTTAGATTAGTGTGGGAGAACCATGCATGATCCGGCAAATATCTCTCCTGACGGACGAATAGCGATACTTAGAGTTATTTGTCCAGCAGAAAATATTAGCCTGTTCATATAGCAGTCAGATTGACAAGTACATTTTTTTCCCCTCATTGGAAAATCTTGAAATCTGTCAAAATAACTCACCCCACTGGCAGTGTTTTGATTAAAAAAATGTATCAGTAAGATTTGCAGTCTAAACATTAGACTAAGAAAATCTAGTATGACTTTTTAGTTCACAACTGCACAGTTGCCAAGAAGTGAAAGTGGTTCATAAATACAAAACAGACTGCAATTTAAAAGAAAGTGCCAATTTTATTATGTCGCAAAATAAACAGTTCGAAGTGCATTTCCAAAGCATGTGAAGTTTGTTTGCCTGTGGTTGGGTGATAATATCAGGGTTCTTGGTGGAAAAGAATCCAATAATCAGGCTTTATTTGCAGTGTGTGTGTTAGCCTGCAGGCTGTGGGCTACTGATACGCCTCGCTAAAGCTGAGAGAGAAGCTGGATCTGTGTTCTAGGGCGCAGAACCGGATCTCTGGCCCACTGGGACCTCCTCTTATCGCACAGAAGCAGTGCGCTAACTTGGACAGAACTCCTATAAATGAGGGAGGGAGGTGGGGTGGGGGGTCATTTTAAAACATTTCATACGTAGATATTTCTCTTCAGTGCACATCGTGCTGATCGCTACTGAATACTAATTGATCCAAATTTGCATAAAGTGTAGCATTTTCAAGTGAAAAAAATGTGCTGTCTTTCAATTAGTCTCTAATCCAATTTACAGCAGCTGTGTAAAGAGATAATGGTAAAGTAATACACTGTCTAAACAGCACTTACTCACTGGTGGTGGACATATGCACAAGGTTTTTTTCATGAAAAATTTGTATTTACTGGCCTGGGACTGAAAAAAATGCAAACTGTGTGTGTGTGTGTGTGCGTGTGCGTGTGTGTGTGGGTGGGTGATAATATAAAGACAGGCGATTCAGGTTTCGCTCGCCCTCTCAGCTGTGTCATTACTGGCACTTCACACCCCCCCTCTCGCCGTCACACCTCCCCCTCCTCTAGCCGTCACCCCCTCCTCCACCGTCTCCGCCCTCACTTACACGCGCGTAATTATCTGCCAGACCCATAGCACAGATTTGTAGTTGTCATGTAAGGGAATGGCCCTAAATTGGCCGGCTGATTGGCCGGTCAGGCAGAGCATCCTGATTGGCAGAGGCCCCTGGGTGATTGTGCCCACGGGGAGTCAGCCCCTATCACCCGCTATCGTGTTTAGACTGACAGCTCTCCAGGCTGGATAGAGTGGCAGCGCCGCACGTCTTTACAGCCAAAACGCCTTGGCGAGACGGCCCTGCAATAACCTCGTACTCTCTCCGGGAATAAATGAAACAAAATAAACGAAAGCGTTCGAAATAAAATTAACGAACTGCGGGCTGCAAGCAGGACGGTGTATGAGACGACACGGTCGTGTTCGCAAACGAGCAGAGAAACTTCTCTTCCCTCGTAAACGCAGTAATTAGAGGAGAAGCCATCAGTGCCCTGTAGACGTGAGGAGAATTTTTCTCTTAATAAGCAAACAAACAGCAAGTAGCGTGGCAGAAAATAATAAATACGTGAATGTCAATAATGGCGCTTACGTACATTTCGGCTGCAAATTAAAGGGAAAATAACTCAATTTAAATTTTAGAAAGCGCCTGCGGGCAGTAGGGTAATTTGGAGACGTAAAGGCTGTCTCCAGTGTGCTATAATGATCCATTAAGGGGAATGCAGCTGACATTCTTGTGGCTTAGCTATAGCATAGAGGGAGCCTACCCCAGATTCAGCTCCTGAGCTGTCGCTCTCCGCTCAAAACTCTGCACTACCCCGTTTCTCAAATCACAATCCTCAAAGGCCCAGAACTGCAGGTTTACCACCCTGCCTTCACCTGGGAGACAAGTGTACAGGCCGTAGTAACCTGGGAGGAAAGGACCCCTGGGTTAGATTTGGATTCAAGGGTCAGATCTGAGGATCGCAGCGCTTTAAGTCTGGCCGGATGGTTGTGTCCTGCCCATCTAGGCCTGCAATACAGTCAGATCTGTCCCCTTCATCCAAATATGGCCTGATTTCCTTTTTCCCTCAGATATGTATCATGTAAAGATTCTGATTGGCTAACACCAGACTCCCTGTTAAGGGAACGGAGGGAAGACTGCTCTATGAGATGAATTGAGCTTTTTGGCTGTAGTCTGTAGTGAGAATCTCCTGACTCACGCCTGTGTTTAATTTGATTAATGAAGACATGGTTCCAACCCTTGTTCCTGGAGATCCACCATCCTTAAAGATTTAATTTCATCCTAATTTTGCCACACCTGGTTTTATACTCAGCAGCTCAATACATTCTCAAGCTGTGGGATAGCTGCCTCTTGCTTGAATAATTAACTGGTTTAGCTTGATTTTAGGCAGTTTAGAAACAAATGCACATCTGCAATAAGAAAGGCTGAATCTGATAATCATTTGTTTTAATTTCCAAATATTATCCAGACCCAGCAAAACTCTGAGAGACAGTGGATTCTCTTTTACATAGGTCTTCCCTTTCATTTACTCCTCTTGCTGCAGCTGATGGGGTTTAATATTTGGCCACGAAGACATTTGTGTGGCTTTTAGTAAACATACTGCACACACAGGTAACGTCTTTTATGAAATTTACTCCTTTGTCTCTGACACCTAGGTAATGCCAAGGCCTTGTTTAATGTTACAGATATTTTTTTATTTTTTTGTGATGTGGTCCATAGATTATTTGCTATAGATTAAACACATTTGATGGGCAACTTGATCCTCACTTTATGAAGCATGCAGCTCTAATTGTGGTCAGCTTCAAAACAGGCTGCATATTTTTTAACCTTTCAGTTTTAGCTGGTACAGTTCCTCAGGTGTGGACGGTTGCTAATATTACTACTTTGCAGAAAGACAATGGAACAGCTGACCAAAACACATTTATTTTACTTTTATTTAACCTTTAATTGACCGGGAAAAGCCCTTGAGATTCAAAATCTCTTTTTTCGAGGGCGAGCTGGCCAAGACAGCACACCGTTTCACATAAATTACAAAGTGAGCGCACAACAGGGATTGCAAAATAAAATAAGACCACATCAGACAGAAGAAGGGGGGTGGGAAATCAAACCTTTGCATAACAACTGCTAACCTCATTTACACCCCGACTTAGTTTAAGCTGAAAAACACCCAATGAGACTAAGTTGTTCAACTGTGTTTTCAAGTGTTTTGGAGGTTGTTCTGTGAGCAGAAAGTGGTCTTACCAAGCTCAGAGGACTCCCTAGGTAAAGCAGGCTACTGAGGTAATTGGGTAATAATCCCAATATTGTACATAAAAATAAGCCTATGACACTGTCTTCGTAAGCTTAAACTAAAACTAAATTGCAAAGTGTGCCATGATGTGTGTAGTACTTTGAGTTTGTAATGAGGCACAATATAATGATGAAAACAGTCAAAACCTCGCAAATAAAGGGAGGATGCATGCATATAAATAATGTCGCCGTAATCTTAAACATTTAGAAAAGTGGCTTGGGACATTCTTTTTTGGGCTTCAAAAGCAAAACAAGCCTTGTTTAGAAGAAGCTTAGTTGAACTTTTAGTTTCTTTACAAGCCGAACAATATGTTCTTTGAAGGAACGCTTTGAACAATGACATGTCTCTCTATATTATTACTTCTATATTATTACTTCCTGAAAACAATACCAGAATCTCTGGTAAATGATCATCTTAAATCAATCCTCTCAGCACATTTTATTCTAAACATGCTCCAGTCTGGATTTAGAGAGAAGTACAGCTCTATTACAGCAATTACTCTTGTTTTAAATATCATTGTTTTGGCTTTGTTTGGAAAGAAATCCTTCGCTGCTCTTTATTTTGATTTTTAAAACTTATTCAATACAGTTCATCATGTGATGCTTTTTAAAAAGGCTTCATCGTATCGGTTTTGATAAAATTGTTTATAAATGGTGTCAGAGTTATCTCATGGACAGATAGCGGTTTTTGGCTATCCCAGTAAAAAAAAAATTGAATTCGTGCAAATCCCAAAAGGTGTTCAACAAGGCTCAGTGCTTGGGCCTGTTATAATCACTCTTTCCACAAATGATATTGTCACTTCTGTAACTGGGTGTAATATACATCTTATGCTGATGATATTATTTTGTACTGCAATTAGGATGCTGTATGTTCTGTTGTTAAATCCCTTCAGTGCCACTTCATTAAGTTCCACTCAATTACCCCAAATTATTTCTTGATTCGGATAAGGCAAAATTCATGTTTTTTCCACAGCCATCATAATCACATCATCGCTACTTCGAAAGGTTCAATAGTTGGTGGTGTCACAGAGTATCTTGGAATTTGGATTAATGACAGGGTAACTTTCCAGTATTATGAAACTAATCTGGGAAAAAAGTTTTTAAAAAAAAAAGTTCATTCTATAGGAATATAACATGTTTTCCTCTGCATTGTTGAAGGATGCTTACTGCGGAAACTCTCCTATCAGTCTTGGATTATGGTAACATTTTAGACATGCATGTTACAGTTTTGACTGTGAAGCCCCTGGATGCTGTTTATCACTCTGCTCTGATAATTATAATACTCATTACGGTGAGCAGTTTGCTCAGGTTGGGTGGCCCTCTCCCTGTGTGAGACACTGGGATTTATTTATTTATAATGCCCTTACTGGTTTATATTTTTCCCCAGTTCATTATTTTGCTGCTCTCTCATAATGCAGCCGCTTAATCAAACATGCTGTAATGACCAGATGACACTGTAGGTGCTGGAGGTAGCTCAGAAAATCCAGTGTTTCTCACTGCAACATGCGAAGCAATCTGAGCCTTACCTCATCATTATCCTCAGGGCAATCTAAATTTTTAATTTCATCTTATTTCACTTCCAGCTGTTCTTGTTTTACAACCTTAACACATAAGAAGTGAGGACGGTTTGAAAATGCACATAAAAGCAGAGAGCAGTCATTTCTACATTTACTGAGTCTTTTATTTAATTGCAGGGAGTATGAAGACTTAGTATCTAATGTTTTGTTTCCAAAAAAAGGCAGGAGCATTTCAGGACTAGTAATGAGGTTCAGAAAAAAAAAAAAAGATGTGATTTGAAACAGCTGATGTCAGCAGTTTATTAATTATCATTTGGTACAAAAGTAGCACCTAGGAGAAGCGTAGTCTCTCAGGAGTGAAGATAGATTAAGGATTACCAATTTACCACACACAAATGCATGAAAAAATCATTGTCAGGTTTGAAAACAATGTTCCTCATAGAAAGATAGAAGCTTGGATATTTCTGACGCTGTGGTCAATAACTTAAGTAAAAGATTCAAAGAATTGGGAGGAATTTCTGTGCTTGAAAGGCAAACGCGCTAACCTAAGGTAAATACCCATGTAAATCTCCAACCACACAGCACGTTTACATGCACAGAAAAGTCAAACTACTGTAATAGATTGATTAGGCCATTTAATCGGACTACTGCCCTCGTCCCAGTTTACATGCAAAGAGGAAAACCGATTTATTGACTGAAACATGTCAGTCTCCGCTACAATAGGTGGTGATGTGCCCCCTTTAGGCTTGCTCGTGTTTGACCTTCTTCTGTTTGACCTATTATGTCACAGATCAAACAATTGACAAACGAGTTAGCTAGCGGCTACCTGGGTAGCATGTTGAGAGGTGAGAGCATGAGCAACCTTACGGCTGTATACATTTTGTAAAGCTGTGCGCTATGTTTTTCATACAGTTGAGATGCACACTATCTCTGATGCTTATGATATCACTTGAAGGCAGGTAGCAACACCCTATGCCCCTGGACTTCTCTTACATCACAACCTCCTTATGCTACACTTTGTGCCCTCTGTACTACCCTGGGGTGCATTTCACAAAAGCGTAGTAGCTGAGTAAGTTAGGAACTTCCATAGTTTGTCTGCTCACAGTCGGTGGTTCCAACAATCTAAGTTCATCATCTGTGCTTTCGGTAAACACACCCCTGGGCTTCCTGTGCATACTGGATGCAGGTCATGAGTAAAGAGTGGTGGGAAAGAGTTGCTTCAGTTTTCCAATGGCGAGTGGAAGGAAATTTTTTGGATGAAGCGCAAGTCATTTGATAAAACTTGCAGATTAATGGAAGAAGTTATGAGGCCCCAAGTCGTGATTGTTCAAGCACCCTTGCAGATGAAATTTGCTACTATTCAGTGCAAACTTGCTAGTTGAGCAGAACATAGAGTTGTTGCAAATCAGTTTAGTGTTTACAGTCCTCAAGACTTACAGTTCTAAGCTCTGCAGTAAGAATTGTGGAGCATTTACAGAGCGCATCGTCCAATTCGGTGCGATTGAAGAGTATTCATGGAGGAATAATGCAACTACAAACCGCATTATCTGGGTATGTTAGTCCGACTATGAAGAATTCGATTTTGAGTGTTATGTAACATGTTTAAATGCATTTTTAAAGTCCGGTTATGATCAGACTACCCCTATAATTAGATTTTTACTAACGTCATGTAAATGCACTCGCACAGCTGGCACTGCATCAAGAGCCCTCATTTATCTATGAGTGACGTAATCACATTGGCTCAGGAGAGTATGGCAAATCTTTGTGAGGTACTGCAATACCTACTTACAACCACAAATACCAATTAAAACTTGACAGAGCAAAAAGGAAATTTTATGTTTACAGTGCCCCGAGGCGCTGCCACCTTCTCTGTGCTCGGATGCATCTTTGATGGAAATTTGTATTTTATAATCAGTCAAATCAACAGTTCTAGTCATTTCTGGATGAAATGGATCCCCTGTGCTCCAGAGCAAAGAAGCCTGCTACTGGAAAGTAGACCAAAAATCATGGACTCTGTGGTCCGATGACCAAAAATCATTGGCTCTCGTGATCTGATGTTGCTTCAGTGCCCTTGGAACAGGGCAAATTGCACTTCTGCAAATGCCAAAAAGTCCCCTAAGATTTTGGAGAAACATATGCTGTCTTCAAGACAACATTGTTTCCTGGGACATCCTTTTCTGCATATTTCAGCATGACAGTGCAAAACCAAATTCGGCATGCTTCACAAAGGCTTTGACTCGTAAGACAAAGATGTGGGAACTGGACTAGCGGTCCTGATTCGTCCCCAAGTTAAGTTTGTCTGTTAAGTTCAACACATCCTTCAGTTAGGTACTGTGACTCAACATGTGCTTGACCTAAAGGTTGAAAAGGTTATGCGCTGAGAATTGTTTGCGGAAAGAATGTGACAAAATTACACCTGACATACTGAATAAATTGATTTCTTCAGTCTCTGAGAATTTATTGTTGTGAAAAAGAATATTAAGATTACATGTACTGTCCTAACTTTGTGAAATATGCTGCAAGAATCAAAATGAAAAAAAGTGTTTGTTTTGAAAAATCAAAAAATTGAATGTGGTGAAACATCAAATAATGAACAGTTGTGTTGTTTTCAATACAGGTAATAAAGGTCAAAGACAATTAGCAAACCCATTCTCAGTTTTCAAGTTTAACAGGCTCTCCCATTTTTTTCTGATGTGAGATTGAGGTTAATTCATTTGTCTTTAATCATAATCGCTTCATTTACTCTTATCGTTTCATTATTTTATAACATCAGCTTTTTTTTTTCCTTATTGGCTATATTGAGGTCTGTACCTCAGTGTACTTAGCAGTCGAAATAAGGGTTGAACTGATCCGGTCTGAAGTTGAACTGAGTCAGGTCTATTGGATCGCAGACGTCCAGGAAGGGGGTTCGTCTCAACGGGCAAGTGTGTGACCCTAGAACTACATAGTGCTGGTTGGTGTTGGCATTTCCTGTGCTTGGCCATTGAAGGTGGAATTCAAACTAGCAGTATTCCTGGTGTTCAAACTATCTGTGCGCTTTGGGAATATTCATTGGGATTAGAGCTGCTGGCATTTGAAGCTTCTGTGGTTTTGGTATTTGAAACCTTTCTTAGTATTTATCTGTGGTAATTAGTCATGTCTTCATGTTACCAGTTGCTGGTGTTTGTTTCTATGCTTGTGGCGCTTGTTAACCCCTTTCTGCAATGTAGACGCTAGCGTCTATAGAACTGCAAATTTAAGCACGCTGTTACAGCACTCGATCACTAGATGACACCCCCGGATCAGTTATTGAATGTTCACGAGCAAGCAGACCTCGAACGCGGTTCTTAATATGGGGAAGTTCACTCCACTCCCTGTTTTTCGAGAGCTGAATGAATTAAACTCCCCAGCTAAGCCTGATGTGCAAACTGGTAAATATCCTTGCCCAGAGTATCGATCCAGCAGTTTTTAAAAAATTATCTTTTGCGACAGAAATAAATCGTTGTCCTATGAAGCAACCACTTTACCTACAGCGAGCCAACGGTATTCCAATTAGTGGATCAAAAAAATCTGTTTTCTGAAGCAAAAAATTCGACATGGTATTGATTCTCTCACATTCTACTGTCAATTACAGTCATCACATGCAAAAAATGCGTAGTTCCTTACCGTGGATTTCCGTGTAGATTCTTTCAATGACAAATTCAGCGCTTCCTTATATCCCCCCAAGTACTGGTGTTGATAGCCAATCACTCAATCATACATTCAGGCTCTTCTGCCTAACTGCGCAGTTAGACTTCACGGCCTCGTGAAACTTCCGCGGTAACAATGTATTGATTGGCTCGTTTCTTATCCCATTCCCGAGTATTAAAATATTCTACAGTAAGTGAAACACATTGATAGGACAAACACAGAGCATACAAGCCTATGCGTATCAGCAGGCTCGGTTGTATCCTGTTTACGTTTTGCGGCTGAAATAGATGCGATTTATAAAAAAGAGACTCACAAAACTGGCCTTGAAGTGATCAGTTATATTTAGAGGATTTAAATAAGATAAGGACATAGTATATGGGAATTATTCCGAATGAAACAGTACTGGAGGTTCCTTCTACCCGATACATCTGTCTCTGGAGGAGGGCATCAATGAAGAAAACAGGTTATACTTCTACTCTGTTTGCATTTTGCTCTAATATGGCTTTTTGCTGTAGAATTTATACCGCGTTTGAAGACATCGAATGCCAAGTTTTTTGTTTCTCCAAATGATACAGCCCATGCACGTAGGTAGATCCCTCAGTACGTTCATTACACCATTCTGTTGAATATGGTGGTGTATGTCATTTGATTTTTCCTGAAAGTGAAATTTCTGTTCTTTTAAAATAAGGTATATTTCAGAATTCAGATATTACTGAATTAGTGAGTTTTTACCCTTATAAGGTATAAGGTTATGAGCTCGGATGTGAGAGCGGTTAGCTTTTCATTGCAGGGTGAATGTTATGGCTGTTTAATCAGCACTTTATTTAATGCTTGGGGGACTTTGAAGAAAAATTGACAAAATAGTAAACTTTATTATGGAGAAAAGGCATGTTTTGTGTTTGAAGAGGTTACTGGTGACCACTGATGTTCAACTGCACTGATATTGATAAATCGATGCCAAACTCAACCAGAAAATCATTAGTTCATGCTGAATTTCATGCCCCAAAAGTTAATTTGTGTTAAAAACATGATTCATGTATGATTTGACAGTGAACCATTTTGATGAATCTCAGACTTTGGGGAGACACCTGGATAGCTGTCTAATTTGGCTCATAGCAAGTGGATAATCTAGAATGTAATGTTCAAGATGAATTGTACTTGTGGTCAAGAAGTTTATGATCCCAGAAATGTATAGTTTTAGGCCCCAGCAGTTTTTCAATTGTCAATATTATTTTCTTTTTGCAATTTCAAAGTTGAATTTTCATGAAGATTTTTTGTGTTTGCAGCCCCTTTTCTCCACCAAAATCATAAAAATAAACTGAAATACGATGGGAGTTTCAATGCTTCAAGTGTCTAGACTCAATTTAGCCAAAGTTTTTCTGTCTGTGAAGCTGCAATCTTGAATTATAAAGTCTTAAATCAGGTAACATCTAAATAACCAGTTTTGGCTTCTGCGCAAAGGGGTTAATATTTGTCCATGTTGATGTTTGTGGGGTGTTTGGTTGCATTCGTGTTTGTTGAGTGTTTTGTCATGTTGATATTTGCTGGGTGTTTCGTCATATTGATATTTGTCGGGTGTTTGATCAAATCGATGCTCTTAGTGTGTTTGATCATGGTGATATTGTCACGTGATTGGTTATTGATGTCTTTGATCTATCTGGTCATGTCACTGTTTGTGGGATTTTTGGTCATTGTGATGTTTGTTAGGTGTTCAGTCACATTGATGTTCGTGGGGTGTTGCTCATGTTGATATTTCTCGAGGGTTTGTTCACAGTGAGACTTGTGATGTGTTTGGTCATTGTGGGTGAAAACACTTGTGGACCAAGTGTTCTCCCAACCCTTATAAATCTACCGTCAAGGAATGGACACATTCTCCAGAGTCTGATGTGATCAGGTTTATTGCAAGTCGCTCAAAGTGAAGTACAAAACCCAGGCTGGGCTGCGCAAACCACATAGCATTCATTCTTCTTCAATCACCCGACACAGACTGACCACTGGCTGTCCGAACCCTCGTATTTATTACCCTTTTGGCACGTCCCTCTAGGTGGGATTAAATGTGGCTCGTCCCACTTTATACAAAATTATTAATTCTGATTGGTTCATTGTCATATAGCAACCCTCCACCCTTAGTAACAAGTTAACCATTACATCATAGTGTAAATTCATTTTAAGCCTCCAGGGACGCACGAAGACCACATTTGAGCCTCCCAAACCTTGGGTTCAGCAAAAGTTCAGTAACTTATCTAGGTTATGGATGGTTCCAGAACAGTTAGCTGCGCATGCTCTGGTAGTGGGTCCAGACTGACCATTATGGTCATTCTGGAAGATTAGCTCATCTAGCCAGCCTTAGTCGGCCGGCTTGCAGTCCTGTTATCTTGCGTTTGGCAGATTTATGAGTTTATGCTTCTTCTCAGCTCCACAGTTTTGAGGGGCCACAAAAAGCTGGCTGAGTTCTCTCTGTTTAAATGTGATTAAAGTACTATTCTGAATTTAGAACAGTTTGGGACATTTTTCCCACCACATCATGTTGATGTTAGTAGGTTGAGAAGATGTGTTAATGTTTGTTTGGTGTTTGGTTACATTGATATTTGTGGGGTGTGTGGACACATTAATGTTTGTGTGTGGCTTTGGTCAAGGTGATGTTTGTGGGATTTTTGGTCGCATTGATGTTTGTGGGGGGTTTGGTCTTGTAGACATTTGTGGAGTTTTTGGTCATGCTCGTATCTCTGGTGTGTTTGCTCATGTTGATATCTGTAGTGTGTTTGGTCTCGTTGATGTCTATGTTCTGTGGCGTAATGTTGATGTCTATGAACCTGATCTTTCCTGTGCTGGGGTTGCATTATCCCCTCTCATTCACACAGTTTTTCTCTATGTGTTTTGTTCCTTCCCAGAATCACTGGAGATGCATATTTGGCGAATGGGAGTCTGCAAATTTCCCATAGACGTGAATGTTCGAGTGCATGATATCTGTGCAATGCATTAGTGAACTGTCCTGGGTACAGTCCTGCTTAATGTTAGTGTGCATGATTTCTATGCAATGCGTTTGATGATCATTGGTGCATGTTGATGTTTGGTCATTTTAGTACCAGAGATGATCATTGGGGTGTGTTGATGTTTGGTCATGTTAGCACTAGAGATGATCATTAGTGTGTGTTGATGTTTGGTCATGTTAGTACTCGAGATGATCATCGGTGTGCATTGATGTTTGGTCATGTTAGCACTAGAGATGATCATTGGTGTGTGTTGATGTTCGGTCATGTTGACGTTATAGGTGATCACTGATGTTGGATGATCTTTGATCATGTTGCTTTTTAAATAATTTTTTTGGTGTTTAGTAATATCTCCTCAGGTTAGTATTAGCAGCGTGTGATATTTGTTGATGTTTCCTCATGTCAGTGTCTGTTCGTCGTAGTTGATATTTGGTCATGTTAATGTCAGAGGTCATCATTGGTGTTTGACTGATGATTGCTTATGTTCATATTACAGGTGATTTTTCCCGTATGTTGATATCTCCTCATGTTGGTGCTCGAGACGTGCACTGGAATTTGTTGATGTCTGCTAATGCTGGCATTTGAGTGCTTGTTGAGTTGATCATCGCTTGGTGTTTGATATCAATATTTATATTTGTTCAGGTTAGCGTTTAAGATGTGTGCTACTATTTGTCGATCTTTGCTCATGTTGGTATTGGAAACACCTGTAAGTGTTAGAGACGTGGGCAGAAATGCTATGTGCAGATATTTGTTAAAGTTTCGTGTTGATGTGAGAGATTTTGCTGATGTTAGCTCATGTTGTTGTTTGCTGTGTTTGTTAATGCTTTTTGATATTTGCTCAGGTTAGTGTTGGACGTGGGTGTTGATATTTGTTGACTTTTGTGAATGTTGATATTAGAAGTGTTTGGTAGTGTTAGAGGGGAGGGTAGGCGTATGTGCAGTTATTTTCTGATTTTCCCTCATATTGGGGTCACAGGAGTTTGTTGATGTCGGCTCATATTGGTGTTAAACATGCCTGTTGGTGTTAGTTCATTTTGGCTTAGGTTAGTGTGGGTCGTGTGTTGATATTTGTTTGTCTTTGTTCACGTTGATGTTAGACATATTTGGTGATGTTTGCTCATGTTGTTAGATGTATTTACAGGTGTTTGGTGATAATTTTTCATACTGGAATTATTGTACATTTTTCAGTTGCGGTTCTCACTCACCGCCACCTTGGTATTAGATGTGTTTATTGGTGTTTGTTCTTGTTTACTCATGTTTATGCTAGAGGTGTTTGTTTGCATTTGTCAATCTTTGCTCATCCTGGTATCTGAGGTGTTGATGGCGGTTCAGGTGTAGTTATCAGTCTCACAGCACCATCTGTCCTGGCCGGAGAGGAATGGAAAGAGTAAAGATGGCAGCTCCATCTCCAGGGTGCAAATCTGCTCTGGGGATGGCCTCTAAAAATAAAAAAAGATCTCCTATCGTCTACATCCCCCCAAGCACACACACGCGCACACACACACACGCACGCGCACACACACACACACACACATACACGGCCCGGCTGGGTTATCACACAGAATCCAGGGTGACACACCTTTGCTGAACTGTGGGTTAGCAACACAGACTGAAATGTCCAAGAAGTTTAGCTATGTACTGTTTTCTTTGCGGACAGCCTGTCAGGGACGTTTAGCGGTTTGGTGCTGTATTTTCAGGGGGCTTAACGGGGAAATGTAATTGCATGATCTAGTGTTTTTCTCCCTTTAGAGCCCTGTCTCTTGGTCTGTAGTCTCAGGGTTAACTCCCCGCGTCTGAGGTGAACTGCAGAATATGTTTGGTATGTCTGTTTCTGTACTCAGTGGAGTGGTCCAGGATGATTTTGAGCGTTGAAAATGAGTTAAAACACTGTGTAAAGCCCTGAGTGTCTGAGATGATGTCTCTGCTGGACTTGTTGTTGGTGTAAGCACTCATTTCTGCCATTTTGATTTGCAGCCAGCCCTGGGCCACATCATTTATGTTTTAATGGTATTCAGCTGTTTTTTAAAGGTGTTTTATTTGTTAACTGTGCTTGACTGTAAATTGATTTTTTTTTTCTCCAATATTATTGTGGCAGTTCCACGGTTCGCTACCACCCAGCAACTGCCCCCGGCTTGTTTTGCCCCACTTCAGTTTGCAGTCAGTTCCCCCACTGAAATCATAAGGTTGGCCCTTGGTTCCAGCAGACATAATTAAGCGCTCTCTGTAATGACCACAGTGTCTTGTTGCACTTCAGGTTTTAAAATCCTCTAGATCTTCCTGTGGTCTTAATTTCCTGGTTCAATCCAGCAGGCTTCTCTACTTGTGTTGAAGGGATTCTGAATTACACACTTTTTCCTGGATCTCATGGAGTTAAGTGTTTTGCGAACGGTTGGAGTTTAATGTTTGTGTTCATGTTTAATGAGGATGTTAATGATACAGACTATTAGCGCCTTTTGTTTTTAAATTCAATACACACAGGCAGACACACAAATGCACTCTCGCGCGCTCACACACTCAATCTTTCACACACACGATCACTTACATACTCTCTTTCATACAAACACTCTCACTCACAAGCCACACACTCACACACACAAATACACACATTGTCTTACTCTCACACACGCATACACATAAACGCTCATATACGCTCTCTCACACACGTGCGCACACACATACAATTCGGGGGAAGGTGTGAAGGTGTCGGTCTGACTCAGGCTGAAGTGGATGTTCACTGCGGTGCGGGACGTCAGCACTCAGAGCGAGTGACCGGGTGTGACGGCTCGAGTGCTGAAATCGCACCATGTCCCGCACCGCGTCAGGCTCCATTACAGCGGAAAACGAGAGGGAGAGGAGAAAACCGACCGCGATCCTCCGTCCGTCTGTCCGTCTGCCATTTCCTGCTCTGTCTCCGAGCAGAACTGCCTCTCTCTGCTCTCCCCCGTGCTGGCGGTAGAGCTGCTGCATCTGGCGCACAGCGACAACGCGTGAGCGAATCCTCACGTCTCGCGCTGCTGAGCAGGCACAGCCGAGCCGAGCTAACCTCGTCTGAACTTCCGCCGCTAACGCCGAGAGTGTGAGAACACTGCTATCATGCGCCGGACTCCTACGCTACATGCAAATACCAGCGTATGCTCAGTGCGGAGAGCAAGGGTCAGCCTTCATTTAAATACGCAACACATAAGTGCCGGAGCTATTTTCAGTCGTTATACCCCCACAGTCCTCATCCAGCTATGGAATGGAACTGCTTTATGTTCAGGCAGATGAACAGGATTTACATACTTACACAGAGTCAGAATGAATTATCGATATTTTAAAAAAATGCATTAACAACATACTCACGATTATGCATACACACTCGCTAAATGATATGCTTGCATGTGTGCTTTCATACACTCACACTCACAGGCAGACTCGCGTACGGTGTGTTGTGTATGCAGTTGCTGTGTATTGCTGGAGAAGATATATATTCATCTGGAAAAAGAAAAAGGCAGCACGAGAGAGATATGATTAATAAACAGCTATAGAGACAGAAGGAAAAAAGGATAAGAATGATCATAAAACAGAGAGAAGGAGTGAGAGAGAGATGGTTATTAAACTCTTACGGTGCGAGAGAGCTTTCTGATTATTCCACAGAAGTGAGACAGTCTAGCATTGGTTACCTAAGGAGACCTCTCTGTCTCTCTCTCTCTCTCTGTCTCTCTCTCTCTCTCTCTCTCTCTCTCTCCCTCCCCCTGCCTGTCCTCACAGACGAGGCTGTGTGAGCCGAGATGCTGGGTCACCGTTCCCCCCGACCCCTGCTGTCAGAGGGTCACTGGTGTGGAGCCCTGACCGATGAGATGGAGCGATGCCGAGACAGCTACTGCCCGAGTGTGAAACGTAAACAAACAGGTCCGCTGATGCCTGGCAGACTGTTCGGTCAGGGGGGTCGCAGCGAGCCCCTGAAAACGGCTGTGTGTGACTGCAGCGTGACTCTGAAATACAGGGGCCAGTGTATCGCCAGTGCTCCCGCAATCTGAGCCGTAGGGTGTTGAAGGGTGCTCTGATATGGAGTTAGCGCAATGCAGCCGTTAGCATAATGCAGCTATTAGCGTAATGCAGCTGTGAGTGTGGTTGTATTGCGAGGGTAAATAATGAGCTAATGTACTGCAGGTGCTACTATCTGGCAGGTGCTAGTGTAACACAGGTACTGATGTATTTCAGTCATCAGTGTAATGCGGCACTCACACACTGGGGAAAAAAAAACAACTTTTCAACAAAGACTTTGATTGCACTTGCTTGCTGTCACAGCATTTTAAATCAGGAAATAAAGCTTTTTTTCAATCCACAGAGCTGGGATATGCTTAGTACTTCTTAAAGTCTTCGTGCATTTTATTTCTTTTTCCGTACCCATTGAGTGGTGAACATGGGCCACTTCCATAACTATGAAAATTAAAAATAATAAAAGTCCACATTCTGGGCAGTGGCTCTCAAGACTTTATTGACTGGAAAGGCAACATTTCAACCCAGCAGGGTCTTCATCAGGCAAATTTGTCCTGCACCCCACCTTAATATAGGTTGGATGTTCCTGGGACTGATGTTGCATCGATATTTACCGGAGATGGGAGAAAACAGGAGAAATGTGTGGTAGCTGAGTTGAGAGGCCATGTGCTACAGTGATAGTGGTGCCATATTTGTACAGAACGTCTAATCCTTTCTGCAGCGTGATATTTGACTTGTAATCGTTTATCAGGCTATACACTATTTTGACTAATAAAAACACGGGCATCACTCATTTTAGAGTCATGACTGGAGAAGAGCCAATATGAACTCAACAAAAGCACAAGAATCTTCAATGGTCACCGACTCAGATTTAGCTCAAATTTATTTTAGAAGTACCTCTATATTCATAATGAACACGTGCAAAATTTTAAAGGAAACCCATTATGCTACATTTTCAAATTTATGTTTCTGTCTTGGACTCCCCTAGAGTACTCCTGATCGTTCAAAGTCCAAAAAAGGGTCTTTATTTAGCTCATACTGCCATCCTTAAAAAAAAAAAACATTTGTAGTCCATTGTAGTCTCTGCCTGAAACACCTCATTGGGGCGGTTCTTCTTCTATGGCCCCCACTTCCCGTGTGCCACTTTCTTCTGACTGGCCAGCTCTGTGGAGGGCGGATCTGGGCGGGACGAGGCAGCAGAACGCAATTTTCTGGGTCCGCCTCACCAGAGTGAAACTGAGACGTGACTCCCACCTGAGGAGGGATCGAAAGAAGGGGCGAAAGCTCCAGGCTAAACGAACTTTGCGGAAATCGTCCGTGGTAATGGTTTACTTATTTATATATTTGTTTAGCACGACAGATTACATTTAAAATCAATGCATTGTTTTGCAGTGACTTTGAATGTAATCTCTCGCGCGAAAAATTTTTTTCGCGTCAGGTGTGAAAGCAGCTTAACGCTGCAATGTGAAACTGCCACGTTGATGCTTACTGAAGTAACACAAGCATTCCGATCAGAATTACTGCATATAACTGAACCAGGAGCATTTTTAATTAGCATGGCGGCACGCAAACTAACATGCAGTTGCTAGTAACCAAGCATTCATCCACAGAGACAAACCCTTGCAATACAGGTCTTACAGACAGCAAGTTCCGTTACCATGGATAGTTGTACCAAGCATCCAAATTACAAACAAGAATAGAAAGTTAGCTTCAAATGAGGTTTGTGTTCACATACCGTCTGTAGAATTTGCCCTGATATTACTCTTGCATATTTAGGACACAAACATTAGCAGCAGTAACTTGGCTACGTTTGCTGCAGTGCTACAGCTACAATCAACTGGCTATCACACCTTCCCTTTGAGTGTGGCTGTTTGCCCGCCAGCAAATAAAAAAAGCTAGCCACTGATTCCTGGTGGTATCATCTTTTGAAAGAGCAATAGGTGCTTTTCTTTGCGTCCAAAAGTAAACGGACAAGCAGCTTTGGGAGAGATACTGACAAAACTGCACTGCTTAGGCATAGTATGATCTACGGTTGTTAGTGCCTGCTAGAATAGTTTCTGGTGTGGGCAGGTCCAGCACCCAATTGGCTCTGGCTAGGTCTGTACTAGTTGGACCACAACCTGATGTCAGGTTTTGCCCAGATCTCGTGAAGATCTCGGGACGAGCCATTCAGAGAGGAAATCACATTCACAAAATCACATTCTTGTCCGACATCAAAACCCCTGTATCTTATGTTTAGAAACTTTTCAGAGGTTGAGTATGGACATCCAAAACTATAACATTACCTATATGTACTAAAAGATGGATCAGCATAATAGGTCCCCATTAAGCTCCTACTCCAAGGGGTTTCCGAGATATGGCCCCCCAAAAATCTGGGGCCACACAGTAAATGTGAACTTTAATTTATAGGAATTTTGGAGGCTAATATCTTTGGAACAAATCACAGATACGGGTATTAGATATTAGCTGAATTTGGATCCTGGCTTTCAGAATCTCTTGTAAAAGTTTATCAATATCTCTTCGTTTTCAAGATATTGACCTGTCAAATGTGAAACTTTTTATGGGTGGAAATCAAAAATTCAGTTTTCAGGGGCCCCCTAAGAGGCCAGGATCCCTTACAGAGGCTAAATTGTGCTGGATTACTTCTATTTGAGGTCAGGTCTGTCTGTATAAGGCATAATAGAGGAGTTAGGAGATCCTGAAAAGGGTCTCGGCTTAAAAAAGTCCCTTTTTTTGCCAGTTTTGGATTGGCCAGTTCACCATGTGGGCAGTCACACGTGGTTATGAAACTTTTTCTACATAAATATATATATAAATATATATCTTGCCTTTATTTGTTCAAAATTACAACTTGTTGTCTCATCTCTTTCAATATTTAATCATGCCATCAAATGTAGGCATTTTGGTGTAAAAAAATGCCCTTTATTATCTCCTTTGTCCTGCAACTAGTTTTAAATAGACAGTGCCTTCTCATTAACTTAAGTTACATCATTTCCTACGATATTTTGCATTCGTTTATAATGAATATAGAAGCACTTTCAAAATAAAATGGAGCCCTATTTGAGTCAGTGACCTGGGTACCTCTAGTTGACTTCATTTGGAATGACCCAAAATGCGTCGGACCCAGAGGAAAAGAAGCTCTCTGTGCAGGGATGGGATGTGAAACTATGATGTCTTAAGTACAAATATGCAGTTTGGTATTTCCTGATGCATTATGAAATTGTACCTCTCACATTTACCGAAGTCAAACAGCTGTGCCGATCTCATTAAAATTCATCTTAAATTACCTTGCTCCTCAAATTATATCTAGGCAATACCCCCAAAAAAATCAATATCAACAAGTATCTCAGTTTCATATTTAGGCTCAACAACCAGCTGAAATGATTGTATTTGATAACGTCTGATGATTATGTAGAATTCAAGATTCGCCATTTGGGTAAAGAGATTTCCCTCGTCGAGCACGTAATGTAATTTATTTTAATGAGTTCCACTTCAGAGCCAAAAATAAGGATTTTAAGTCTCGTAATAAGAGTGAAACACTTGTTCAGGCAGACATTTTCTTCTTCTCTCTCTCTCTTTGGGGTGGTGAGAATGGAAGGCAGACAGTAAAGCCTGTGTCATATCCAATATCCTCTCCGGCCTGCGGAGAGCATTATTGATCTCTCGTCCGTCTGCAGGCCTCCCACACAGGGGAACACAGCCCCCCCCCCCACACCATCCCCTCATAAAATCACTGGGTTCACAGCCGCCCTCGGCAAAGCATTTGTAATCTTTTACTGTGTGCTCATATAGGAAGTAGCCGCGCCGCGAGGAAGGCCTCCATTGAATTATGATTTATTGCGTGAGCGTGGCACGGAAACCTAATTAATGAACACACAGGCCCTTGGCAGAGACAGAGGTATGAAATCTCGCCGAGTCCCAGTCTATCGCGGAATTAATTCCCCTCGCCGTGACATGTAGATCTCTAAATACTTGCAGTACACAATAATCTCTATGTAAATCTCGGCGGGATTGCAATTTAATTTCATGGTTATAATGCTAATTTGCATTGGGGGAAATGAACTCCGGGGCAGGTGTGGATGACGAGATGATGGGTAGCAAAAAAAAATCCATATTTTAATTTTAACTCCTTTCCATAGAAACGTTATATCAATTTCCATAAAGAATAATGTGCTCACCCATGGCATATTGTTTTATGGCCTGCTTTTAAGCAGACAAATATTAAAGATGGGAGAGGACAGGGAATGCGTGTATATTGAAAAACTAAGTAGAAGTGAAGGGCCTAATAGTTCGGCTGACAGACTGTCACAGGAAACTAAAAGCCTGAAGCGAACACAGCTGCAGAAGGGAGCAGGTAGCCCCCATTTTGAAATACGTGCTGCTCAGAATTAATGGGCGGCCATGTTGTCAGTGCGCGAGTCAGCCTGGTCACTCAGGCGTGTCTCCCTCAGCTGTAGGAACAGATTCAGGAGAACTTCAATACTCCGGAGCTGCCCGAAACATAAGTGCCTCAAACTTATTGTCTCTACCAGCGTAGTAGTGTCTACACTCTGAGGGTGATGATGTCACTGTAAATATACAACAATGTCAACAGCCAACCACGGCATTGCTCAGAGCAACAGTGTACTCTCCGTGTATCAGGCAATGATCCCTCCCTGTCTAAGCCTGTTTCACTCCTCTCTGTGATAGTGATTACTCCCTATAAGCAATAGTGTTCTCTCCCTGAGTGCAATAGTGTGCACTCCCTCTTTGTGGTAGTGATCACACAGTTTATGGTAGGGTTTATTTGCTGTATGGTAATGTGCACTCCCTTCTTGTGAAGGGATCGCTATTCCTGTACGTAATAGTGATCATTCCCTGGGAGAAATAGTGAGCCCTTTCTGTGTGCTAGTGGGCACTACCCATACGTAATGGAGTGCACTATCTGCGTCCAAACCTGAGCACACACTATGTGTGACAGTATACGCTCCCTATGTTACAGTGATCACTCTCTGTGACTGAGGGCATTTTACCTGTGTGTGATGGCCCCATGTTTGCTAATTCACACTAAAGAAAGTAGAAATTTCATTCATAAAACTATATTTTTGGATTCCTCGTCTTTTTAATAATATGCATCCTCCGTAAAATCCGTATTGTGCTGAATTAAGCCTTCAGTGACATCCAGCCACACCGTCTGTGCCTGGTTATTTCTGGCTGCGAGGTTTAAAATAAAACACATTAATCACAATGTGATTTATATTTACTGCAAATGCATGAGCTTGACATCAGCAGAGAGGTGCATTAAAAAATGTCAAAGCCACACCACCCACTCGGAGCTGGCAGCTAATAACAACCACTACAACAGAAATGCCAGAAGTCCAAAAATGTGTCAGAAATAATTTTTCCAGCTTCAGATAAACCCTCATGAAGCAGATGACAAGATAATTAATTATTTTTAACGCTGAGACACATCATTTTTTAAAACATATTTTTAGTATTTTCAGACTGGATGAAAAACTACACCAGACATAAACGTAGTCTGTGGTATGATTGTGTGATGGCGAATGTCAGGCATCAGACTTTTAATTCTAAATGGTAAAATATTACAAGTAGTTTGTTAGTAATATTTTCTCCCTCATGAGAAAGAAACTGCTTTTATACTGAAGATTATCATCCACACATTCATTATCTAATGCGCATATTCCTGTTCAGGGTTGTGGGTGGGCTGGACCCTATCCCAGCATGCACTTTGCATATGGCAGAATACACCTGACACCAGTGTTCTCCAATCCTGTTCCTGAAGAGAACATCCTGAAGGCTTTCACTCCTTACAAAGTGATGCAGGACTAATTTCACAGGTGTTGAGCTGCTGATTAGCCGAATCAGGTGTGCTGAATTAGGGTTTGAGCGAAAACAGGCTGGATGGTTGGTCTCATGGGAGCTCTACAGGAAGAGGAGGTATGATTCACCGAGGCACTGATCATTCACGCACCAATATCTCTCACTCTGATTTACCTAAATGCAGAGTCTTTTGTTTTTCTATCATTCCCGTCTATGGACCATGGGAAGAAACGAAGGTTTCAGAGGTAACTAGTCCAAACAGGTGAACCGACATGAAGTCCACATGAAGACGGGATTGGATCCCACCGCCGTCCTGCTGTGTGGCAGCGGCATCATTGACTGCTCCACCGTATTTAGTCTTATAACATGCAAAAACTACCAATCATGCACATTTTCCATGTTTCGGCTCATTGATAATTCAAAGGACCTCCTAGTGAGAAAACTGTTTTCAAAGACATTGAGATCATGGCTTAAACAAGCCCAGATTCATCATGGAGTTCATTGTGTTAACATGCTGCTGTGTAGATTTGTGTTGTCACAGGAACATCCATCCATTTCCTAACCGTCACTGCCATCGCAGAGTTCCCTCGAAAACCATTCACTCACCCGCTGATCCGATCAACCTTCCCATGAGTCTCTGAACTTGTTCATTAAACTCAGGAGAAAATCCACGAGGATTTCATGCAAATCGCTTGCATTCAAGCCCAGGCTGGAGCTTTAAACCCTGGACATGAATGATGACTGCTCTCCCGATCTGTTATTATTAAAAGAATGTATGTTTTGGGTCTTTGTTTATCCTCATTTACGCATCCAATATGATGCCGAGTGTAGAAGCCTTTCATTTATTCATTGTTGGGGTGTCACTCTTCCAGTACAGTAGGTGGCAGTCACATTTACAGGTCAGGTGCTGGTTTTGTGTATGAAATAGTCAGGTGTCAGCAGTTAGTTGGTCTTGGTTTTGGAAGCTTTATGGTGGTTGCTCTTGTTGCTGCTACCTATATACAAACAGGCAAACACAAAAAAAAAAAGGAAAATAAAACAAATAAACCCTCTGTGAACGCTACCGTCAGAATGGCAATAACTTTTCACTTTGAACCACCACTTATCATGCAGTAACAATATCAAAATCATTGCTTGTCAAACCTCATGTTACAATGAATGGGGACACCCTAATTTAGCTTTAGTAAATTTCATTTTAAAGCGTGTAAAGAGACCAGGTTTTTCTCTAACCACAGCACCTTGTGACAAAAGGACTTTTAGGCAACGATGGTCTCAACATCAGTTAAAAATAATTAAGTTCCAACAAGCTGCCGAGAAGCCAGGCACGACTTCATATAAATCAAGAAAACAACTCCAGCCATTTCCTGCCCTCCAAGATCCGCTCATTCTGTCTCATTAATGAATTCAGCACCGCAGAGAAACAAACTTGGGAAGACATTTCTGACAACTGGCAGCCTTGCCTTCTCCCTGACTGGCTGCCATGAGCCGGGACGTCTCTTTGATGGCCCTGTATTGTAAACATCTGTTTGTCCTCCCGGGAGGCCTCGCTATTGTTCAGCCTTCCAGTCAAATTACCCTCACACTCGCGCCTTCGTTTTTCCTGAAAAGCCGCATTAATTATGCATCGCCCTCCTAATAGAAAGGTATTTATTGCATTTCAGCATTTAAATAATGGAGAAGTACAAACACAAGTTTAGGGGAAGCGGCGAGAGAAGATGGAGGGAACTTTTGCAAACGGCTCGTTTCTGTGGAAGTGGAGCGCCAAGAAACACGGTGTGGGGTGGGGGGTTGTGGATGAAAAATATATGTAGGCGTAACGCTAAGCTGTATGTTGGCTCCTCTGAGACCATCTCAACACGCTCGCAGATGCTACATACCAGAAAAGAGTTCTATGTGAGTTCTTTCCAGTTCAGATCCATCTCTGGCTGTCTATCTCAGATATAACGGTATACCAGGACACGGTACACTGTCCTACTGTGTGAAAGAGATTATTGCCTTGATTAACGATGTTGGTGATTTTGTGGGCCCTGATTGGCTCAGTTGGGCTCAATGTTAAGCTCCTCCTGGTCTGAGGTCTGGTGGGAAGTTGTGTCTTTCAGACCTATTCACCTCGTAAACCTTCTCTGGTCGCTGGAGGACGTCGCTACTTCCAGAGACTCATTTTCAGCTCACCTGGACTAATGGCCTGCTGGACTTATGCGTGGCCTGTGTGACTGTCACCATTGGTGACTGTAAACATTATCTTCTCCAAGACTGATTGGCCAATAAAGCTGAAACTTTGCAGGTGTCTTCCAATCAATGAGGACACCAATGTTTACATAAATCCTTGCCATTGACTGTCCAGGTGAGCTACAGTTTATACAGCTCTGTGTGATTTTGAGCCTGTTTCGATTTGTCTCTGTTTTACTTATTTATTGTTTATTGTTCTTATCCAGGGTAACTGCTGATTGAGGATTTGATCACCACTGACTCTTCACAAAGCTTTGATCTGATGTTCAAAGCGAGCTGTTCTTGCAATGATCTTCAGGTCTATCGGAAAGAAAGCACACAAAAACCATCCAAGACATTTCTACCCTTTTTTTGTACTCCAGTGATCATAATTCTTTTACGGATTATTTATTTCCTCATTTGAAATTCTGCCAACACCTCCTCCCCCTTATAGCGGGCTCCGAGCTCCAGCTGTTTAGATTTATTCCTTATTCCACCCTAATCAGAGCACAAACACCCGCGCAGCAGGAACAGGCCCTGTTCACTCATGGCATCGCATTACACTCTGCTCCTCGCCTGCTTTTAAGCACGTAGTAGTATGTACATCCCATACCTAACGGCATAGGCACAGCCGAGAACACACAGGCCAGATACAAGACAATTCAGAAAAGGCATCGGTTATCCATAGCTGTGAATAACAAGTCTAGGGCACATAGTTAGCATAGGCTAAGCCCGTAAAATAACGGCATACTGCAAACTAAAATAACTAGAAGAACAACATCAATATGGAGATAGGACTGCAACGCGAACGTACAAGATCATGATGCTGGAACCACATGAAAGAGCCAGAAGACCAAGAAACAAGTAACACGCAAGGATGTTACTATTTTTAAACTATTCCTGCTGTAGACTTGTGAGATAAAATCTGCGGAGGTGCATTTTCAGACCGAAGGTTAATGCCATTTAAAACTTTAGCCCAACCCAAAATGAGGTTCTCACCCCTTGTTCTCAGCAGATGAGCTAAAAGTTGAATTGCATACCAGCTCCTGCGGTCATTTCAGCTTTTTGTAGATTTCCAAACAGCCTGGAGCAGCCAGCCTGCTTCCTCCACAGCTTTTTGGAAGCCTGGACAGGACAGGTATGGGCCCATTGCACAATCCCTCTGACCACCTGTTTTTTCTGCAGGAAAAAAGACATGATGGTCCTATCTCTCCTAGGTCTCGGAACAGCCAAGAGTTCACCGCGGAGGAAAACAGGCTGGTCTGTCCTCCGGGTAATATGCCATGCCCCATGCTTAGTTTCACTCCAAACGATTCTGGAAAATTCAGGTTTAACAAACCATAACTAAGCCATTATCCACCTTATAAAATCCTACCTGGTACCACTGCCTGTTTAAGAAAAACTCCATGCTACATGCTAGCCCTGTTGATGAAAATGAATAGAAATCAATGCACAAGGCGCTAATTAGCTTTTTTAGCCTTGGCCCATTGACTTCGATTCATTGTCATCACAAGGTTAGCATGCAGCATGATTTTTCCCTTGAAGCTCAGTTGATATCCAGCCCACCCGCCACAGTACTGTACTGCAGCATATTGAAACAAAACGCTGTTAGAATTAAAAAAAAAAATCAACTTATAGCCTTACGGCCACTCGCAAACCTAACAACATGCCAGAAACTTGTAAAATTATACAAAGTGATATAAATCTGCCGATTTTTTTCCAAAATTTTGAGAAACACACCTTGTGTCCTGCTAACATAATACCAATCACTTACCGCAGACTTAATACCCAATTTCACATGAACGTGATGACTATAATTTGTGGGGATTAGTTACGTTTGTGCTAGGCGCCTAGTGTTTCCTCTGTGGAAACATTACATCACCAAGTTTTCTACATTAAAAACTGTAGACTTTGTCAGTTGTTATCGTCCTTTGCGGGTATTATAGGTGTTTGAATGTGAAGGTCGGTGGTTGAAAAACTCGTGTGGACATCTGCACAGCTGTTGGGCCCTTAACTTCACACTGGTGTGGGGGATTTGGGCCCCTTCTCATTCTAATCAACAGCAAGCCGCTTTGCATAAAAACTTCAGCAATACAACTGCAATATAATGGAAAATAAAATAATTACAGTGAAGTATAGCTGTCTGCTCATTTCTCAAATAGTGCATGTATTTGACAAGTGAAACCATATAAAATATGGCCATAAATCTGACTTTAATCACATGATGTGGACGCAAATGCCCACAGACTGATGCTGACGGTCTTTCTGCTTTACCGTCTTATTCTTTGGTTTTGAATCCTGTGTGTTGTTGGACGGATCTGATATTCAATAACTGTGTCAGTGTCCCCTTGCTCACTGCCTGCACTTGACGGTCGTGTCTGCCCCCCCCCCCCCCCCCCCCCCTCAGATTTCCATAATGTAGTGCCAATAGCGGCGTATTGATCTCCGCTAATGGCCAATATGAATGTGCAGTGTTTAGATTGTAGTTTACGGTGGAGGGGCAGGATATGTGGCTGCATGTTACAGCGCAGCTCCAGACCCCTCCCCCCTCCCCCGTCGGGGCGCAGTGCGCTCTCATGGCGGCTGCAGCGACGCTGACCTGTGTAGTTGCGGAGTCAGGGAGAGACGCGTCACGCGCGACAGATAAAGTATTGATGGGGCGGCGCTGGGGAGCTGCTCTGATGTGAAGTTCAGGCTGGTGGCCCAGCTGAGCCGAGGTCATGCGTAGGCTTCTTGGGGGGGGGGTTGCACTGTTAATACTGTGGGTTTGAATCCTCTCTGTGTGGAGTTTGCATGTTCTCCACTAAAATTCCCATTCACCAGGGTGCAACATTATTGGGACACCCCGTCTTACTCCATGTTAACAGACCATTCTATTACCGTGAAATTTCTGACTGAGGCTGCAAAATCTACAAAAACTACAACACCAAAACTGCATGTATCACGAAGTCTGCCGCTCATAAAATTAAAATGTTGACATGAAATTTAAAAAAAAAATTCCCATTTTAGGTGTTTGTGTTTTAACGCGAAGTGCATCCAGAAACTCTTAATCCTCCTAACTTAACTCATGGCTTAACTGAACTGATCCTGCATGGGTCATTCTTCACTACTGGTGACTTTTCAGTGTGCTAACTTTTGAAGAAAAAAAAAAGAATACATTTTTCATGTTTTTAACACTATATGTGGTAAATGGTGTGTTTAACCTTTAGGAACTTGTATTGATAGAGCTTGTGCACCTAAGTAATAATTATGGATGGATTATTCAGACATGGAGCACGAGAGAGTTCAGCCCTGTTAGGGACAGATACACAGGTATTACAGTGTTAATAATGTAAATAACTTTTCTTGCACCTAATGTGCCCCTCATTCCATTGTATACATTTTTTCTTTGCATTATGTTGAAAAAATAATTTTTGAGTAGAACGTGTGTTCATTATCAAAAACGGTCACATTTTTTGCGAAGGTTCCCGGTTCGATCCCCGGCTCCTCCAGAGAACATGTCGAAGTGTCCTTGAGCAAGGCTCTGAATCCCACACTGCTCCTGATGTGCAGGGTGGCATCTTGCATGGCAGCCTCCGCCATCAGGGTGAATGTGAGGCATAGTTGTAAAGCGCTTTGGGGTTATATCATGTGACTAGAAAGCGCTATATAAATGCAGTCCATTTACCATTTTCTTAACATTTAACATACTTGAGTTATTTGGGTACAAAATGTGACTAACAGGGTGGAATGACCAGCAATTACTCAGTGAGTTTCAAAAATAATTTTATAATTAACTCGCAGAACATTTGACTTTAGTTGAAAATACAAAACATTAAACGCTTTTTAAACATAAAAAAATTACATTACAATACTAAACATGAGTTTCTCTACTGACAAACAAAAGTGGCCCTCACCAAACTTTCTTTATGGGCCAGAATTTAATTTGATTTCATTTAATCTTATTTTTTGCTTTATTTGCTTATTTGCTTTATTTCATTTTATTTCATCTTTTGTGTGCATTGTTGTGGATGTGTGTGCGTATATATGTGTTTGTGTGTGTGTGTGTGTGTGTGTGTGTGCGCGCCTGAGAAGGTGTTTGTGGGTATGTGGATCTGCATCTCACTTCGCTCTGTTGCGGCGCTGCATTTTAGCTGCAGTAAGTGGGGGAGCCATTTCCTAACAAATATATACAATATTTACATATTCCATGCATTGCACTTTGTCTCCCCCTGTCTGGTCTTTGGTCTTGTCTTTGCTCACAGCCCCAGTAATGTGTGCCACTCCTTCGGGTGATTTAATGGTTTCTGGGTTTCAATCTTCCTTCCCGGTCTCGTGTTCTTCCTTCTCCTTGCTTTTTCTATATTACTAACACATACTAACAGTTTGTTGTTTTTGTTAATTTACTAACCAAGACTAACATTATTTATAAGAGTAACTTACGTACGAGCACTCGGGATTGTATAACTGCACTTACTAATTGATTAACAAGCTCTCAGCACTCGCCTTATTCTAGTCTCCGCCTCTTGTCTCTCCCTAATCTTCGCTGCTGCGTTTCTGTGGAGTTTCCAAAGCTTCTTATGCTTTTCTTTCTCTTAGTATCTGTGCACGGTAGAACTGCTTGACCGGAGCTGTGTCATTGTCTATAGGTTTTTCTTGTGATCCCTGTCTGTGTTTTGGCTTTTGCCTATTTTATGTGGTTAGGTTCTCCCTCTTGTTCCACCCTTTGTACCATGTGATCTCCCTGGAGTGTATATTAGGTGTCTCTTCACAGAACTTCCTTGTCAGAATGTCTCTCGTGTTTACCTGTGCTGCTCATTATCCGCCTTGTACTCATTGCGTTTCTCTTCTGACTGGACCGTCCGACTTTTTGATTTTTGGCTTGCCCTTCATTGATTACCGTTGCATCTGTGTTTTTGAATCCTTTTTGCCCAACTATGATTTTGTGTGATTGCTGCCCTGGTAAAGATTCAGTTTCGCCCTTTGGTTTTTGATTTCTGCTTCTTTGACAAACCTGTGCATGTGAACCGAATCTGTTTCGCCTGACTACGATTTTTGTGTTTGCTGCCCTGGTTATGACTCTGACTCTGCCCCACTGCATTTTGACTTTTGGATTGCGGAGTCTGTACTTTTGCCTTCTGCCCTGCGGGGGTTACCCCCCTCGCTCAATAAAATCTCCTCTACTGCAATCCTGTGTTCTCGTGATTGGTTCCTGAACGACACCTCACATCTTCATAAATTAGGCTAACAGGGTGGAAATTTAAGAGTAGGACATGCAGGTTAACATCATAAAACATGCAATAAAAGACAAACAAAGTTGTCACTCACCTCACTTTGCTCCTTTTAAATTTCCCTCCAAAAGCGCAATGTCACAGCCAAAGTGTGGGAATGGGAAGGGTAGATGTTTTTGTTCAAACAGCAAAAACCCACAATCTAACAGGGTGGAACGTGATTTTGGGGCCATATAGAAAATTATTTTTAAAATAATAATGACCATTTCCTTTGCGAGAGATTAATATTTAGAGATATTTTAACATGATCTATACAATAATAAAAACAAATTTCCATGAATTTATAAATTTTTTACAATTTATTTCACTGAAACTGAGAATTTGCTTTAGGGACATCATAAAAAAGTGTGTGTGTCAAAACAAAAGGCAATAAAGATAAATATATATATATAAACATAATTTTGTGTTAATGATATAAAGGAGACCTCAATGTATAATAAAACCCTTTTGTATTCAACATATTGTTTATTTTAATTAAAATATTAAGAGTTTTTTCTTGGGGACGGAAAAGTCACCAATAGCCAGGAATGACCAACATAACAACACATATTACATTTCTCACATTTTTCTTTCTATGATAAGTACTGTTAGTATTTAATGTCCCACATTTGCGGACTAAAATTCTTTACCAGATAATTTTGTTAATAGCAGAAAAGCAAAGTCTGGGATGTGTGTTTTAAAAACTCTCAAGCAGTCCTGAACTGCAGCACGTCGCGATATGTCACTAAGATGTACAAAGATACAAAGATGTGCGAGGTAAGATCATTCGGCAGACCCTGCACCAACTGTGACGGTGTTTTGCTTGCGATGTTTCGACCGAGCCTTTTACAGAAACCAGGATCCAGAGCTAATTCAATATTAGCCTTCTGCTCCACACCAGTGCTCATTGCACCGGCAATAAATACGATAGCCTCACCTCATCAGTCATTTCGCTGGGCACGGCTGCTGTGGCTCCGGTCCAGTTCTGCGCTGAATTTGTTTGGTGTGGAGTTTGATCCCTGGCAGTGAAATTAAGCCCTGGATGTGATTTAGAAAGGAGCAGTGATTAAGAGCACAGGAGATAAGGCTGTCAGGAGAAATGGCTCTGTGGTTAAGTTAGCTGTGAATTCAGGGGTAGGGGATTGTAAATTAGGCTGTGAGGATGTTACCCTGCCATGTCCTGGGGGATGGGGGGGCAGGGAGGGGGTCCTGCATTGTCCCATTAGGAACTCCCCCCCACCCCCCCCCCCCACCCCAACCCAAGGACCCTGAATCAATATTAAGCAGGTAGATAATGGATAGGTTGATGGATGGTTGATCAGGATGTTGTTAACAAGAGCTCAATGAGTAAAGATACACAGTTTAAGACCGCAATGAGTGAGGCTTTAGTGTGTACACGTACTGTATGGATGGGTAGTAGTGTGTAAGCGTGCAGCGTGTAAAGCCAACAGTGTTCTTCTAAGCGTGTAACGTTTAAGGCTTCAGTGAGTAAGAGGACGGTATGCTGAGGTGCTATGAGTAAGGTTGCAGCAGCTAAGGGTGTAGTGGCTAAGGGCTTGGTTAGTAAAGGTACTGTGTGTATGGGTTTAGTGTGTGAGGGTACTGTATCTTGTAGTGTATAGGGTGCAGTGTATAAGAGAATAGTACTCTAAGTGTGCAGCGTGTAAGGGTTCAGTGAGTAAGGGTAGAGTATGTACAGTATCGAAAAGTGTAGTGCCTTAGGGTGCAGTTAGTAAAGATACTGTATGTATGTGTTTAGTGTGTAAGGGTTCTGCATCTAAAAGTGTGGTGTATAAGGGAACAGTGCTCAAAGTGTGCAGCGTGCAAGGGTTCAGTAAGGGTGCAGTATGTTACGGTGCTGTAAGAGTGTAATGTGCAAGGGACTCAGTGGCGGAGCTACAGAGGGGGTGAAGACATGTCCCTTTTAGTCCTGGCTAGTTCTCAATCATTTTCCTTTATTGATGTCTTTTCCAATTATTGTAATTGGCAACTGAAGACATGGTTTCTCTCCAGATGCGATCTAACAGCGATTAAATCGCAAGTTAAATTCAGCACAGTGGCGGAACAGAGAATTGGGTTGCACAAAACAGCCGTTTAAAACAAGTATAAATCCTGACCTGTTCTCAGTCATCTTCATGATTAACAAAAGGTTCATTCCGAGAGCGCTCCGTATTGAACAGGTGCTGCTTGTTCTCCTCGATTAGGTAAGACGACAATCATTAATCTGGGCGCATATTTGCTGTATTTAAATGTACATTATTCAAAATTGCATTGCCTACCTATCGACTCTCATGCAAATGATTTGAGCCGCACGCCTGCCAAGTGCCACTGTTTTTTTTTTTTTTTAAATCAACCCACGAAATACTGAGAGTGAAAGTCTGTGTTTCATTGGAACACAGACCAGTTCAATCACTCGAAGCATTGGCCAATTAATAAATAAATTATTTTTATGCACTGAATTTAGCCCATGATTTCATTGCTGTTAGATCGCATACGATGAGAAACCGTGTCTTCAGTTACCAATTACAATAATTGCAAAAGACGTCAATAAAGGAAAATGATTGAGATCTAGCCAGGACTAAAAGGGACGTCTCTTCACCCCCCCGTAGCTCCGTCACTGGCAAGGGTGCAGTGTGTTAGGGAACAGTGTTTTCAGGGTGCACCATGTAAGGATTGAGTGGATATGGGTACTGTATATAAGTGTGCAGTGTTCAAGGGTTTACTGTACTGTGTGTACTGGCGCGGTGTGAAAGGAATCAGTAAGTAAGTACACAATATGTAATGAGTAAACGCGCAGTCTGCTAAAGTACATTAAACGTGGCAGTAGGGATCTGTGCTTATATATCCACTCTGAGCCGCGCTCTGCCGCTTCGAGGTGCTCGTGCTGAAATCCAGCAGGAAATAACTTGCGAAATACGCTACACTACGGCGTAGCCCTGTCCTGTCGGGAAGTAAACGCAATTCGTCACTGAAAATACATAAAGCCTGTGCACTGCAGTGGAAATGAACAGCAAACCACATGCATCTCTCTCTCTCCCTCACTCTGTCCCACTCTCTCTCAGCCTCACTCCTCTACCTCTCTCCCTCTCTTTTGCTCTCAATCCCTCCCTCTATCCCTCTCTTCCTCTACCTTTCTCTCTCTCTCCCTTTCTCTCCCTCCCTCTCTCAGCCTCACTCCTCTACCTCTCTCCATCCCTCTCTCTCTCTCTGGTTCATCATTTTTCCCCCATGATTGGCCCACAGTAACACCCCCATGCCTCCCCCAGACCCACACAGTTGTCACACTTCCTGTTACTTTCTCTTTGCCATTTGAGGGGAACCGTGGCGACGGTAATTTGACAGCACATGCTCACCTGATGTCAGCGGAGAAACTGGACGGGTGAAGGTCTTGTCTTCAGTCTAACCCCACCTCCACTGGAGAGAGGCAAGGAATCGATGCGCCAGACCTGCTCAGCCCATATGACAGCAAGCCCATCCGCCACATCCGCTGTATAAATATTTTGCTAACAGTAATGGGATTGATTTTCAGGCGCAGGGATGAGCCGAGATGGCGGATCAGCCAGTGGAGACGCCTGAGCTCCTGGGGTTAATGAGGCTGCGAATTGGGTCTCTACCCCCCTTCCCCCCCCTAAAAATCAAAATCTGCTCATAAATTTGCCCCCATTTTCTGTCGGCCAGTGAGAGGGTTAAGGGTTTAGTGGTTTTGGGGTGGTGGTGGTTTTTGAGCAGGTAGGACATGGTTTGGAGGTAATGGTGGGGGATGAGGTCACTGGCAGGTTTATTGGAGTGTGGCAGTTGGTGGGGATGTTTAGCCACTTTGTGGTGGTGGCTGGCTTGTGGTGGTGATGGCTGGCTGTTTTATTTGTTTGTTTATTTGTTAAAAGGATCCCCATTAGTTGCTAAAGGGTCGCAACTAGTCTTCCTGCGGTCCATCAAAAAACAACATTACATTTGATATGTATATCACATAAGAATTCCGACATTTAGTTTCCATATACTTATGGTCACCCTCAGTCAAAACCTACAACCCACTCAGAAGCTAATACTGACGCTAGCGAGGACAACACCTTCTATAGTAGATTTAATAAAAGGAAAACAGAGAGAAGTGTGGCACATACAATGTTTTTCTTTGTAAAAATGTCTCACTGGCAATACTTTCCATTCAACAGTTAATAAATGACAATGATTACAGAAACAGACAGGTTACAGTCAGCGGATAATCACATGTTTTTAGAGTTAATGTTCATTTTGTACAAATGTATTTCCTAAGTTCATTTTTAAAGTGCATTTTAGTGTTAGATCTTTTCAAAGTACATAGTAATTTATTTCACTGAGTGGAAGCCCTGTACATAACATAACAGTCTTCTGTATAGTACTAGTTCTTGAAATGGGAACAACAACATGACCTTGTGTAACCTGCCTTGTGGTATGGCTGTGAATGCTATTGATGTTTGAGTTCCTGCCATAAAGGCTTTTTGGCTTTGATGTAGTGATTATGCAATAAAAAAGACTAAGATATTCACGGATAGTCTATCCTCAACCGTTCACCAAGACAGAGCTTCATGCATACTATCGGTGCTTGTCCTAAAAGAACAGTGAATTGCTAAACGAGCAGCTTTGCTTGCAAAAGTGGAGTTTGTGCAGATCTTTCTTAAGTGCACATGACCAAATAACGGAACAAAAATAAAGATGAGACAAACAGTGATTGCATAGCTTGTCTGATTGCAGTATCTGTCATAAAATATGCACACCTTCTAATTAGCTGTATTTTAATTATAATGCTACTAATATGACGGGACCAATTTAGCTGGTCATCTATGGTAACACCAAGAAGCTTAATTTCATGCACTTGCTCCAGATCAACACCTTTTATATTCAGGGACAAAGTCCGTCTGTTTTGTAGTGCATGATTAGAACTAAAGGTTAGACGCTTTGTTTTCGCTATATTCAAAAATAGCTTGTTATTGGACACCCAGTTTGAAACACGATGTAAGTCTCTTTGTAGTGACTCATTTAACTGGTCTATGTTGTTAGCTGCTGTATATATTGTTGTATTGTCCGCGTACATGATGATTGATGAATTGTTTAGCACTAGAGGTAAGTCATACATAAAAATGGAAAACAGAAGTGGACCAAGGCAGCTACCTTGAGGGACTCCACATTTTACCTTCTTTGTACAAGAAAAACTAATGTTGAAGTACGCATACTGAGATCTATTAGTGAAGTAATTCTCTATTCACTTAACCGCTTCTGTCTGGAACCCATAGGCTGTGATTTTTTTCAAAAGCAGTGTGTGGTCAATTGCATCAAAAGTTGCACTAAAATCTAACATTACGGCACCTACAACATTCTTGTTGTCTATTTGGTGCAGCCAGTCATCGATCATGTGTGTTAGTGCAGTGCAAGTACAGTGTCCAGCTTTGTAGGCATGTTGAAACTCCGAACATAGTGTATTAACTGAGAAATAGTTTGAAATCTGAGAAGATAAAAGTTTTTCCGTGATTTTACTAAGAGCTGGAAGAATACTAATGGGTCTACTGTTTTCACCAGTGAAAGTTTTTCTATCATCCTTTGATATCAGTATTATTTTTGCAACTTTCCAAGCATGGGGGTAAATACCTTCCTTCAAGCTAAGGTTAAAAATATGGCACACGGGTTCACAAATGTACTCCGCGATAGTTCTTATTTCAGTCAGACAACTGGATTGAATTTAATATTTTTATTGAGCGTAAATACTTTGCATAATTGAAGCAAGTTTGGCGACAGGCTCTGTCTCAATTTATTAACTCCCTGAATATGATCTGCCAGATTCACTTCAGCGAATGATAGCAAGACCGCCGCAGGGGATCATAGAAACAGAGCCCACAGGTGGATGCTGGGGAGGTGGTGGGACTGCAAAACTTCACGGGCAGCAGCACAGGGCAGCAGTAGCAGCAGCAGCAGCACAGGTAGAACGAGCAGCAGCACAAGCAGAACGAGCAGCAGCACAAGCAGAACGATCAGCAGCAGCACAAGCAGAACGACCAGCAGCACAAGTAGAACGAGCAGCAGCAGCACAGGCAGAACGAGCAGCCGCAGCACAGGCAGAACGAGCAGCCGAAGCACAGGCAGAGCGAGCAGCAGCAGAACGAGCAGCAGCAGCACAGGCAGAACGAGCAGCCGCAGACACGAGAAGCAGCTGCAGAAGCAGAACGAGCAGCAGTACTGAGCATCAGTAGCAGCAGCGCAGCACGGAGCAGAATGAGCCGCAAGGAACGATCAGGTAGGCGGGGAGGTTTTAAATAACCTGCCCTATTAGATGAAGAGAGCATGTGACTGATCTGGGTTTGGCGCCGCTTTGAGTTGCCTGCCTGAACTAGCTCCGCAGACTTCGCATCATTAATTTTCCATTTCCAAGATAATCAAATCGAAACTGTTTATCGCTCCTAACTAAGAGAAGAGGTTTTTTTAACTTCGTCTTTTGTTACTGTATCAAAGTTAAAACTGCTATTTCTGTTGATCATTATCAGTCGATTGATAAGTTCGATAGATTGTTCATAATTTGAGTTATTCAAATTCTGTCAAAAACCATTTACCTTTCCACAAAAAAAAGCATTGAAATAATCAGCAACATCAATAGGTTTAAAAGGTCAAAAATTTACCTTCTGCTTGTATAAAAGTAGGATTATTATACAAAACCCAAAACCAGTGAAGTTGGCACGTTGTGTAAATTGTTAGTAAAAACAGAATACTATGATTTGCAAATCCTTTTCAACCTTTATTCAATTGAATACACTGCAAAGACAAGTTACTTAATGTTCGAACAGGTAAACTTTGTAATTTTTTGCAAATATTAGCTCATTTGGAATTTGATGCCTGCAACATGTTTCAAAAAAGCTGGCACAAGGGGTAAAAAAGACTGAGAGAGTTGAGGAATGCTCATCAAACACTTATTTGGAACATCTCATAGGTGAACGGACTAATTGGGAACAGGTGGGTGCCATGATTGGGTATAAAAGCAGCTTCCCTGAATGCTCAGTCATTCACAAACAAGGATGGGGCGAGGGTCACCACTTAGGGGTCAATTCTCCCATGCGCTTAAGTCGAAAAAAGCGCGTAGCTACGCGCTTTTCAGCCTACGCGTATTCTCCCCTCGACTTAAGTCTGTGCATTACGCGCCTTGAAGGCACTTACGCGCTTGGGGCGGAGCAAGGCCAAAATCGGGGCGTTTCCGGGCGTTTCTCGTGCAAATAACACTTAAGCGTATTCTCCCCCTGGCTTACGCGCTTTTTCTGTTAAGCGCTTTTGAGGGCTGTATTAAGGTCAAGCGCCAACATTAGGCAAAATTGAAAATTGCGTTTGATGTCGGTTATAGGCCGAATTTTAACATTACTTTTATTTTATTTAACATGGTAAAGGTTGAGACATTTAATATTCGATTGTTCTTCCTTATTTCTAAACTACATTTCTCAAAGTCATGATAATTTATCAAACGAAATCATCACATGATATTACGCATCAGCCTCTTCTCCAATCAGTTAAATTACAAACGCAAAACAATTAATTAATACGAGCATATATAAGACCATCATTCTACCATGCCCTCAAAATCTAAAGCCAAAATGCCAGTCCTGCATTTGCTTGCACTCTTGCGTGATTGGGAAAGAGTAAGAGGAGCGCGCCGAGCTCGAAGACGAACACTCATATATCGACTTCGTTTGGACATCCATGGGACAAACAAACATCGAGTGCATCCAGCGCTTTCGCCTGGACCGTGCATGAGGCAATCATCGATCTTTGCTGACTTCTGGATGAACAACTATACAGCCGCAGCAATTATCAACAAAACATACCCGTGGTCATCAACGTCAGAACTGCGCTGTCGCTCCTGGCATCTGGGTCGTTTCAGAGAGTGGCTGGTCATGTCATTCACATCACAGGCGTCTGTGTCAAGGTGTCTGACGCAGTTCGTTGGCGCTTCAAGTTCTTCTCCATGCACTTCCACTGCAGAAAGAGTAGATGCCATCCCTTCCTCCTGTGCAGTGAAATGCACAGGGGATGATGGTTGCCCACCACCTGCTGCGTGTACACTTCTCCGGTGTGCAGAGAACCTGGCTTTTACAGCGCCCCGCAGATGTCTCCATGTATGCTTTAAATCGGGGATACTGCGCTTACATCTCCCCACCGAAGCCACATCCAGAACTATTCGCAGCTTAATTCCTCGGATCAGCCTTCATTGCTTGCTTGCCATACACCAACATCTGTGAAATTTGGTTTTCAGCTTTGGCTCGACGTCGCCATCATTGTCTTCCATGTTCTATTAACAAATGCGACTGCCCTATATGTTCGTGATAATCTAAAAAGTTGTGATATTCTCACGAGTGAGGGGATTGATTTTTTCATTGAGGATATCTGTATTAACTTACTCGAGTCCTAGTAATGTTTTACCATTGGTAATACTGTGTAATTTAATGTGTGAATAAAGATATTATTAAATAGGCTACTCTAGATTGAGCCCTACCCTGGCAAATACCAAAGCACTATCCATTTGTTAATCAATTTTAGCCTTTAAAGAATAGCCGACATGGGAAGAATCATTATCAGTAAATGGGATAATTGATTATAATAAAGTATTAGGCACAAGTTCAAGTGAATGTGTCGCTCAAATCAAATAGGATGATAGGCTATGGATATGGAATTCTGTCATTACTGAGGCGGTTTCGGGGCGGGGAGATGACGTGCGGGGTAAGAATCCTTGTTAAAGCGTTTCCATGTCCTTTAGTTGCAAACATGACATCGGAGTAGTTTTCAAGTGCGCAATTTCTAAATGAGATCATATAAACTGTCTTTGATTGTCTTTGTGTGACTAGAATGTTCCCTTTGTCTTCTTCCCTGTCTTCCACGGAACAAACAGGCTGGTGTAGGAGGGGCACATTTTCAATGATCTGATTGAGAAGCGCTAAATTCTTTATTTATTATTTCATTATCGCGGCAATTTGTTTGTTTGCATAGCTTTAATGCCATGGTGGCTAGAGCAAGAAATAACAAGTGTTTGTTACTAACATATCCCCCGCCGCCGCAATTTTATGTGTCCGTACGGACGGAGCCCAATGCTATATAGCCTATCCCCCGTTATCCCCGGCGGGGGATAAATAAAGAGATGTCTGAATTACGCTTGTAATTGGTACGGCCTACTATTACAGCGGCATATAAAACCTCGTATCTTCACAATGACAAACTTCACAGGAAAATAAAATAAAATTAAATAATTATAATAATATAAATGGATAAATATAGTTTAAAATAAAAATGTTTAATTTTGCATGTTAGAATAGTGGACATACGAGTTTTCGTTTCTTATCAGTTTGGAGATACGAGGTTTTATCAGCAGGCCGACAATATTCAAATTTAAAGTCTGGATTGCGTTTTCCATGGACCACAAATGCGTTTTTATTGTTAATCAGAAAATCCTTTTTCCATGTTTTCCTGATAGCCATAATCAATGAGCTTTGTACAGAGTCTGCCTCTCTTTTGGATCAGTCACACCTCTTTCATAAGGCCGCCTACATTCTGAAGTTAAGCGCTGTGGGCGTGATCGAAGCGAGTAGGGGAGAATACGCGTAACTCAAAAGCGCTTAACTCGAAGCGCGTAAAAAAGGACTTACGCGCTAATGGGAGAATAGACCCCTTAGTGAACAAATGCGTGAGCTGATTGTCCAACAGTTTACAAACAACATTTCTCAACGAGCTATTGCAAGAAATTTAGGGATTTCATCATCTACAGTCCGTAATATCGTCAAAAGGTTCAGAGAATCTGGAGAAATCACTGCACGTAAGCGACAAGGCCAAAAACCAACATTGAATGTCCGTGACCTTCGATCCCTCAGGCGGTACTGCATCAAAAACCAACATCAGTGTGTAAAGGACATCACCACATGGGCTCAGGAACACTTCAGAAAACCACTGTCAGTAACTACAGTTCGTTGCTACATCTGCAAGTGCAAGTAAAAACTCTACAATGCAAAGCGAAAGCCATTTATCAACAGCACCCAGAAATGCCGCCGGCTTCGCTGGGCCCAAGCTCATCTAAGATGGACTGATGCAAAGTGGAAAAGTGTTCTGTGGTCTGACGAGTCCACATTTCAAATTGTTTTTGGAAACTGTGGACGTCGTGCCCTCCGGACCAAAGAGGAAAAGAAACATCCGGACTGTTATAGGCGCAAAGTTCAAAAGCCAGCATCTGTGATGATATGGGGGTGTATTAGTGCCCAAGGCATGGGCAACTTACACATATATGAAGGCACCATTAATGCTGAAAGGTACATACAGGTATTGGAGCAACATATGTTGCCATCCAAGCAACGTCTTTTTCATGGACGCCCCTGCTTATTTCAGCAAGACAATGCGAAGCCACATTCTGCACATGTTACACCAGCATGGCTCCGTAGTAAAAGAGTGTGGGTACCAGACTGACCTGCCTGTAGTCCAGACCTGTCTCCCACTGAAAATGTGTGGCGCATTTTGAAGCGTAAAATACGACAACAGAGACCCCGGACTGTTGAACAACTTAAGCTGTACATCAAGCGAGAATGGGAAAGAGTTCCACCTGAAAAGCTTCCAAATTTGGTCTCCTCAGTTCCCAAACGTGGCGGCAGGCTTTTGGTGGAGGTGGCTGGCTTGTGGTGATGGCGGCTGGCTTGTGGTGATGGCGGCTGGCTTTTGGTGGAGGCGGCTGGCTTGTGGTGGTGGAGGCTGGCTTTTGGTGCAGGTGTCTGGCTTGTGGCGGTGGCTGTCTTGTGGTGGAGGTGGCTGACTTGTGGGGGATCTTGCCGGCTTGTGGTGGTGGTGGAGGTGGTTGGCTTGTGGTGGAAGTGGCTGTCTTGTGGTGGTGGTGGCTGGCTTGTTATGGAGGTGGTTGGCTTATGGTGGTGGTGGCTGACTTGTGGTGGAGGCGGCTGGCTTGTATTGGTGGGGGCTGGCTTGTTATGGAGATGGCTGGCTTATGGTGGTGGTGGCTGACTTGTGGTGGAAGTGGCTGTCTTGTGGTGGAGGTGGCTGGCTTGTTATGGACGTGGCTGGCTTATGGTGGTGGTGGCTGACTTGTGGTGGAGGCGGCTGGCTTGTATTGGTGGGGCCTGGCTTGTTATCGAGATGGCTGGCTTATGGTGGTGGTGGCTGACTTGTGGTGGAAGTGGCTGTCTTGTGGTGGAGGTGGCTGGTTTGTTATGGAGGTGGCTGGCTTATGGTGGTGGTGGCTGGTTTGTGGAGAAGGTGGCTGGCTTGTGGTGGTGGTGGTGGTGGAGGTTGCTGGCTTGTGGTGGAAGTGGCTGTCTTGTGGTGGTGGTGGTGGTGGCTGGCTTGTTATGTAGGTGGCTGGCTTATGGTAGTGGTGGCTGACTTGTGGAGGCTGCTGGCTTGTATTGGTGGGGGCTGGCTTGTTATGGAGATGGCTGGTTTATGGTGGTGGTGGCTGACTTGTGGTGGAGGCGGCTGGCTTGTATTGGTGGGGGCTGGCTTGTTAGGGAGATGGCTGGCTTATGGTGGTGGTGGCTGACTTGTAGTGGAGGTGGCTGGCTTGTGGTGGTAGTGGCTGTCTTGTGGTGGAGGTGGCTGGCTTGTGATGGAGGTGGCTGGCCTATGGTGGTGGTGGCTGGCTTGTGGAGGAGGTTGCTGGCTTGTGGTGGTGGTGGTGGTGGTGGAGGTGGCTGACTTGTGGTGGAAGTGGCTGTCTTGTGGTGGTAGTGGCTGTCTTGTGGTGGAGGTGGCTGGCTTGTGATGGAGGTGGCTGGCCTATGGTGGTAGTGGCTGGCTTGTGGAGGAGGTTGCTGGCTTGTGGTGGTGGTGGAGGTGGTTGACTTGTGGTGGAAGTGGCTGTCTTGTGGTGGTGGTGGTGGCTGGCTTGTTATGGAGGTGGCTGGCTTATGGTATGGTGGCTGACTTGTGGTGGATGTGACTGGTTTGCGGTGTTTAATGATTGATAGTACTGGTGCATCTTGCAGCGAGAGAGGGGGTAAGCAATTGGCCACAGCGATTGGCGGTAAACAGGTTCGGTATTGGAAACTCAGCAGGAATCAGTCATGTAAGTTTAAATGGCCCGGTACAGTCTGCTGTCCCTTGTGAGAATGAGAACTCTCTCCAATTACACAGCGTCTGCAATCACACCAACCGCCCTGCAGGGAGTGAACTCCACGCGCGACTACATGATATCATCCATCGGTGAGGTGTTGTCCCCAAGGCAGAGCTGCCCGGCTTTCAGCCAAAGAGAGACTGCTTTTCTCCTGCCGGTGCTGGGAAATGCGTTTAATAAGCTGGTGGACATTTAGAAACACCCAGAACTTTCCCTTTCTCACGTCACACACTTAAAGTCTATTTTGTTTGATTTTGGATTTGTTAAGTATTTACTTTCACTAGTCTGTGCTGTGGACAAAAAAAAGCTCAAGAGAGCAGGTTGATGTCATGGTTTTGGGGGGTTGCTGCCAGCTCTGCATTTTCTTCGCCACCTGAGGGCTCCTGCTCTCTGATCAGGTAGTTGATTGATTATTGTTTACAGCTGTGGAGAGACTATTTAAGAGTCTCTTTCACCGCTGTCTGGTGCTTTTGTGTCACTCTTGCAAGGACTATAGAGCCCTTAGTGTTTAGTCGGAGGAAACTCCCTGAAAGAGTTTACGATTTGGTGTTTGTCTGTCCTATTTATTGTTTGTCCATCTGATTTATCGTTCTGTTCGTCAGAGTGTATGTTCTGTCCTAAAGAAGGTCTTGTTTGTTGGAGCATGGTTTTTGTTCGCAGACCTCTTTCGGTTCTCTCCTGTTCCAGTGGCAGGGTGTGGTTACTCTGTCTGTCTTTCACAAGGAAGCTCTTATTTTCTGGGAGGATTTTCGCCCACTTTATCTGGGTTGTTTTTTGTCGGCGAAATCACCGGGCAGTTACGCTCTTATTTTTCTGTTACCATTTCGCCTACTAGTGGTCACTCGCGTTTTGTGGGTGGCTTTTAGAAACCCTATTATGTATCGCATCTGGGCCTCCGTCCCATCCCCCCTTCACAGTTGATTAGATGCAGGTTTGTCCAGACAAGTGCTATCTATTCGCTGTAATATATCCCACTGATAGTCTGAAAAGAGTTAAAAATTGGTTGACAACATTGCAAATTATTATTCAGGAGAAGTTGTGGTCGTCATATGGCTATTGTACAAAAGTAATTCTGTAAGGATTACATGTAAAAAGCAGGCAGTATCCATATGTTTATTAATGAAAAATCAATTACTGTGTTAAAAAATGTGTCCTAAAAGTGGGGCTGAACTGAAGCGACTTTTTTGCTAGACAAAAAAAAAACAAAACAATAATAATAATTCAAAGTAATTTCAGGTTTGCTGTTCAAGGAGGCAGTTCATTACAGTGTTGTCGTTTAGCAGGCGCTCTCATCCCGAGTGACGTACAACACAGCCTTTGAAGGACAATCAGTGCATAAAGGAAGTACTATTTAACAATACCAGGAGCCATAATACTTAGAAAGGACTTTGCGCTGTGAGATACCTCTGGAGGAGAATTAAATAGTCAGTTAAAACAATCCATTCTGACAAATCACCATTCTATCAATATCTAAGCCAAGCACCAAATATAACATTAGGTTTGGGGGAGAGGTAAAGACTGAACATGCGAGTCTTCAGACAACGCTTGAAGGCAGTCAGTGTCTCCGCTGCCCTGACCTCTGTTCAGTGTAAATGCCCTCTCCGTTTAACCAATCAGAAAGGGTGAACCTGCCCTGCGCTGCCCTCACTAAAGTAGCAGCTCTTCCTGTAACAAGCTCACTCTCCCTTGGCCCTCGATCGCTATCCCTCTCCGCACCAGAGCTGACAAGACCAGGCCACAGCCTGTGTGTCGCTCCGCTGGAAAAACTATGCTAATCCTTGCTCCTATAATCTCCCCTTCTGTATCATGTATGTCGTATGAAATTGGGTTTCCGATGGTGACATATGGCCGATCCACAGTCCCCAGTCATCTTTTTTAATGTTACCCCTCGCCTTCAAATCCTGACCCAGAATCCCTCCAAACCCCAAATGGGCCTCATTCTTTGGAGCATTAAAACACTAAAGCCCATCCCTTTTAAGGACTAGGGCAGTATGCAGTCATATTCAGAGAGAATCATCAGTCATGTTCTGTCGAAAGCTGTGCACGATACGTGTCCTGGCCAGACCCACCTGATTGGTCCAGTGGGTTTGATTGATGGGTTTGGTGCTGATATCGGAGTTGTGTGACCCTCACAGAGGCGAAAGGTGGGTTTTTAATGAGATTCAATCGCAGGATCACCTCAGCTCATGGGCGCTCCCTTACATTATTAATCCATGCTGCACAAACCTCGTATCCCCCATGTGTTACATACAGCATCTCACCTTTTACCCATCATTCCATTTACTAAACCTGGTGTTTATGAAGGTTAATCACCTTTCTCAAAAGCACCATTACTTTGACCTGGCTGAGAGTAAATCCAGCAGTCTTCTCGCTACTGCTCAGCTATGGCTGACTTCCATCCTCTACTAAGGTCAGGAGTCAGTTTGCCTGTAGAAGGATACACTTACTTTCAAATTTGGAGGAAAGATTTAACGGCAAATTTGCTGTCTTCATGAAACAGGGATTTTCAGTTGCCAAGCAAAGACATCTTCTTTAGTCCGCTGGACCACATGCAGTATTGTGTTGTGAGATGTGAACTGGACTGGCATGTCGGATTTAGCATTTTGAAATTCAGAGTGGGACACTAATGGCTTCTTCTGTGTGTGTGTGCGCGCGCGCGCGCGTGTGTGTGTGTATGTGCTCGTGTGTGTGTGTATGTGCTCATGTGTGTTTGTGTGTGTGTGTGTGAGTGCTCGTGTGCGGGTTGGGAGTTAGTAGTACAAGCGGCTGACAGAATCTCCCGCACATGAAGGAGGTGACAGTGAGGTGATGCCACAGTGTGAATGAGAGAGTGTCTCCTTCACTCAACATGTCTTCCATCTTCCCAACACGGTGGAGATTTAATGGAGCACAGGCGGCCGGCGCAGTATAACGCTGTGAGCATATGGCCAGCACTGGGGTGTAAGGGGAGATGGGTGGGATGGGTGAAACGGCTCTTATGAATACCAAATTCTTATTACACATTACAATATAAAACTCTGTGACGTGCTTTTAATCCAAAGCAGGGGTACGATTTTTATTAATTTATTTTTTATTCCGACAGCACAGTGCCGTAATAGACACGGTTTAATGTATCACTTTGATGTCCGCGTCATTTTGCGAATAAAGAGAGCCGGCGTTTCTCTCGATGTGGCTGTAATTGAAAAGAGATTCTTATCGCCAGGCTGGAATGATGTGCCCCTGGAATTAGTCTATACACTCCCCATGATGATAGCGAAGCCACGACAAGTTCACGCTCATGCCAGCGATGTGTCATTTTAAGACGGAAGTCATTATTTTGAGTTCTTTTTTTGATAGCCAGATAACCGCACCTGTGGATGTTACACATCGATATAGCCTACTTGTGATTTGTGACGCGGCGTGTAGCCGCGCAAACACGGGGTGTCCGGCGGAGAATGCGGGATATCTGATTCCAGAAGTACACCTGGACAACGGTGATAAATTCTCATGACTAATTGAAGGGACGTTCTGGACGATATTGAGGGATCAGAGTAGGGCCTGAGCCGTATTCACACCTCTTGGTAAACAAATCAGCACCCATTTAGAATGTCTTTGTAAGATAAGGAGCAGCACGATCGTAATACAGTAAGATTTGTGCTTCCCTATCTTGTTTACAATCTCTGATTAACTGTACAGGGCAGACTTCACAAACTGTAGATTAAGTTATGACTGAAGGTTTTGCAGATCTCTTATTTATTTGATCATATCAAAAATACAGATGCCAGTCATTCTACGACTGTCAAAAGCACAGCATTATGTTTTTTTTCACCAGACTTGAAACAAACGTGCCAAAATTAATTAGCTATTAACTTGACATATTTTTTCATCCTGCTTGCGGATCCACAGCAGTTCAGATGAGGTGATTTGAATAAATGTGAGCGAGGCTGTCAGGCAGAAAATGCCGTCTGGCTTATCGGAAACATTTTAGCCAAGTTGCGCAGGCGTTGTGATAAAATACTGTGGCCATCCCCAGTCCTTCTTCCCCGTTATGAGAGCAGACAGCTGTATTTTCCACCCGAACCAGGTGTAGGCCTACCAGCGCTTTCAATCACCCAACAGTGTCATAAAGAAAGCATGAAATATTCAAAAATCAGAAGGGGGGAATCACACAATGACATTTCCAGTCCTGCTTCCTGACGAAGACGAGCGCTCGTTGCACAGCTTTGAGAGCAGGGCTAACATGTGGCCGCCATTTTCAGGGGTTAAATATGACATGTCAGTCCGTCTCCCGGAATGGCGGTGCTCCTGGGTGGCGGGATCAGTTCAGGTGATTGATGACTGGGATCCCGGCCCCATCCACGCGCCGCCAAGCCGTGGAAGTCTGTGTTGCATTTATTCAAATGATTAATGCGTTAATTAGGGAAAATCACACAGAGCTCATTAACCTTCCGGAGATAAATTTTTATCTCCAGAGCTACAACCTTCGTTTGAGGGCGGTCTCAGGTGCATTCCTGCCAGACGTGCTCTCGCACACGCATGCACACACGCGCGCATGTGAAGCGCGGCCGGCGACGGCCCGCAGCTGTCGCATCCCTCACGTCTCCACGGGACATCATGGGCTTTACGGGCGCTGGGCCTGGCGCTCACTCGAGCCATGAGCTACCCCTGACGCTCGCCTGAATCGAGAGCAGCCCTGTTACGGTGTATAAATGAGGGGGCTGATGACGATTATTTTCCTGTTTTTTCTGTTTTTGGTGGCGCTGGCTCTGCAATGAGCAAACAGACCACAGACCAGCCCTGCATCTGCTCAAAATGTAGCGCTTGTTTTGTTTCTCTGAGAGGGAAATACGGGCGGGATTTGGATTATGTTTTTGTGTGACGGGGGGGGGAGTCGGTGCTGAAGCTGAATTCATTTGCATTACAGTGAAAATAATGAGCCTCGCCCTGTCCCTCAATACATGGATTATCTCTGTCCTGCTTATGAAGCCTTCACCTCGGAAAATTCTGGAATCCTTACCGCCTGAGCCGCGTATCTGTCTCCCGCTAGCTTTTCCACCGCACTGCCTTGCTATTGGCCGTGGGGAATTTCCGGGCCGTCGCCAAGGATCTGAATTCCGCATGAGAATAATGGAAACTCGATATTGTCCTGTGTTACGCAGCGTTTGAAATATACGTTTCATATTCTGTGTGAAAATTCATGCAGTATTCAGTGGAGGCGAACGTTAAATGTCCAGCGCACAGCTCCCCTGTGACACATCTCCCAGTTCAGCCTCCGGGACAGCCAGCGTCCGTTTGAACAGAAAAATGACGCTTTACATCACAGTCTGGGTTCACTGCCTCCCACTGGCACCACAGCCGGCTCTATCTCACCGTCAGGCGACTCTCCTCTCATATTTATTGATTGCATTTTGCAATTTCTTACTTTCATAATGCATTTCTTCAGTGGAAGGGCTAAAATAATCTGTGAGATTTATGAGAAGTTATTAGCTGTAACTCCCCCATTAGGGATAATGGAGGAGCTGCGATAGAGCTCCTAATTCTCGGACGTCATATCGGTTAGCCGCACTTAATAGCTGTTGGCAAAACACTGTTTATTGAGCACAATAGTTTACAGTTTAGACCCACAGCTGAGTCTGAGAGCCTTTGACCCAGATACTCGGCAGACTGATTTATAACCATCGATCATTGACTTTTTCTCCCCCTCAACAAATCAGAGGCAGGTCCTAAAAGCTTCTGCCGATCCTGATCCTCGGTCTTGTGCCAGTTTCCCATAATCCTCTCCTCACTTTGTGCGGCAGCCAGACAGTAAAAAAAAATAAATAAATAAATAAAAAAAAAACGAATTTTCTTGAAATGTGTTTTTCTTAGACGTTATGTTTTCTCTTTCAAGTCCTGACTGCGCAGGAAGCAGGAAGCGGCTCTTGGCGGGTGTGCATGTGCATGCGAGTTTGCGTGTGCGTCTGGGTACGCAGCCGTGTGTGTTGGTGTGTGTGTCTGCCCAGTTCCCTGCCCGTAAGCACATGTAAATGTACTGTGCTGCTGCTGCTGTGCGCTATAGAGACCACGACGTGAAATTGACATTGAACTTGTTGTCCGCTGTCCAGAGCTGACCTCTGCTCTCCTGAATCATCAAAGACTCTTTGTAGTCATGGCAGCAGAGCGTGGCTGACCAATAGCAGGAAAGTGGGGACTAATGAAATGGATTATTTGGGGAAATCAATATTGGGTGCGGGTGTGGAGGGTACCTTAGTGTTCCCTTGTAATGGCCACAGGACTTGTTTCTCGGGCGCAAAGGAGTCAGTTGAGATTTAATATCAGAGAACACCAATGGCGTCTTAAATGATGCAGTCTCAGTCTAATTTTTTTTTTTTTTTTTTTTTGTAAACCAGTCTGGACAACAAATTGTTGATTACCGAATTTCAAAATTTAATTCTCTTCAAAATAAGCTGGTCAAACATCTTTATTACGGGTGCAGAATGTCCAATCCAACACATATTCTAGGACTCTAGTTGGTCATGTGAAGTGATCATTATTAGTATGAAACTCTAGTTTAGTAGTTGGATCATGTGTCATTTTGACAGTAAGATCTTAAAGCGCCAGGTTTGTGAGTTGGGGACCAGAGACAGAAGTTCACCAATAAATTCTGCATAATTACTTTCTCTCCCTTTCTGATGGCTGTGAGACTCTTCTGCAGGACTTTCCTCCTTGTTGAAAGAATAAGACCATATGAGATTTCCGCCATGAATCTGGAAATATTCTTTCACGAATGACAAGATTCATACCAGAATCTCACTCATACCTGAGCATTGATGCAAACTTGCCAATGTTCACGAAAATCTCCAAAGGTAAACTTCCTAAATTTACGGAGACAGTCATTGTGAGAATTATGATCTGTGACGACTTGAAGAATCCTCTGTGAAGAGCCTTGTGTGAGGATAAGCCCTTAATGAAGGCATTTATCTTCTGGGATTGTATGTTTTTACGGGTGGCATTTTAATAAAGGCTCTGTGATGGAGGAACACGGAACCCAGCAGCAGGAAGCAGGACGATTCCTTCGAGCGCCTCCTCTCCCTTCTCCTCCTCTCGTACCTCCTCAGCGCTCTGCTCTATCGCTCCTGTTTTCTGTCATTCAACCCTCTGTCTCTCCTGCTTCAGAATCTCCCCTCCGTTCGCTGATCCCTTGGTAAATATCAGCGGTGCGTTGCGCGTTAATTACGGTGCGTTTCTGCACGTTTATGAAAGGGCCTGTGCTGTTCGCACCGGGACACAGCAGCCGGTGTCTGTGGCCTCTGATAGGACGGCCTAATCGTGGAGATAAATGTCAGGTTGGGCGAGTCAGGGGCCCCACCGCCGGTCCCCAGTGGGTTAGCTTTCCATAAGAACAGCTCCTGGCTTACAGTGGCTCCGGGCCTCCATGATCAATCCATTCTTTAACCTTTACAACGGGAAAGGTTTTGTGTTCTCCCGGGAACACAGCCTCGCACCAGCCCACCGCCGAACAATGGTCGCCCGCCGCATTTGCATAATGACAGCGAGAGGAGGTTGGCAGCAGAAATCAACACATTTCTGTTTCTCAGATGACACCATGGGGTCAGTTTTATTCTCCGTTATTTATTTGGTGGGAAATGAACGGCTCCTCTCTGCCATCTGCGATGAACTGTTGTATAGAATCAGCACCGAGCCTAAACGTTATTCACGTCAACGCCACCCTTTATGAGTGGTAATCGTTTACGCTGCACTCAAATACAGTAAATCGTGTTGCATTTTATGTCGTACTTTGGTTGAACAGTCCTGACATTTCTTTGGTGAAGGTCATAGTTGTATTGGGGCCGTCGTCGTGTGCATTACCTTTATGGTCATGTTTGTTCACCTTCCTCAGAGACTTTAACCTCTGTTACTGTGGCACCGAAGCAAACAAGAGTCCCCATCTGGCACATGGAGCTGTCTGGTCCTTAAAACCTGTGTTTTAGGGTTATGGTCATGTTTGCTCGACCTCCGCTGCTGCGGCAGAAAGACCAGATGGGGCCTTCAGGCTGCCCTCCCCCCTTCCCTTCCACCACCTCAGTCCCTGTACAGGCTTCCAACAACCCCCCCCCTGAACTACCCTCGCTGTGCCCCCAAAACTACCCTCAACCCTCGCTCCAGGGGAGAGTCAGCACCCTGAGGTCCTCAGAAGTGTCTGATGGGACGGGAGATGTTTAGTGAGCACAAGCTCAAGCGACGTTCTGGGCTCGAGATAAAATAACTCAAAATGCAGCCAGCAGCTTTACATGCAGGCTACCACTAAAACTACGGCATATAAAATGAATTATTTACCGATAAATTTGCTAAAATCCTGGCAGCTGATGCCAGTGCACGCTCAGTTAAACTGTTTTATTTATTTGCTTTTTTGGTATGGATCTCTTGGGAGAATTTTGTTAAATAATTGAGTAACGTTCTCCTAGAAGTCAAATGGGGTTTTAATTTTTGTTTTTTTTTTTTTCTGTGGATGTAACAGCAAGCTTGCACATTGCCCTCTGCTTACTTACACCAAAAATTTATGATCAGAAATAATATCAGGGGCATGCAACAAATGTGGGAATGGCCCAGAGAGACTGATGATATTTATTTCCAAGAATCTTTAAATGAAATGAGTTGGATCTCGCTCTTGCTTCAGTTGTTGAAGACAAATGGTTGCTTTGGCCTGACAGCCATGGACTGGAGGCAGCTTGCCTTCGACATGATCCATATGGAACTGCGACAGTCTCCATACATGTTAGGCTGCCAAATAGAAGTAAAACGAAGTCAGCATATTCATAATATCATAAATCATCGCCAATTTATGATTTGACAATGCCTGTTCAGTTTATGGGTGTTATCAGTCAGTTACAGTGGGAAGCCATGTTCTGTAGAGCACATTGGGATAGCCGCACAGCACTGTTTAGGGCCTCGTGTTTCACAGAAGGGTTATATTATTGACAGATGGGTGGACAGCTTATGCAAACTGGGGTTGTCTGACAGCACTGTCGCCGAGTCTGTGCTTCATCTGAGATCCTTGTGGGATATTACAGGAGATAATAAGTGTTGGCACGATATCGAGTGATTTAGACAGCAGAGAAAACCTCCACCAATCACAGAGTGCGTTAGTAAGAATAAACCCAGTAACCCTGACATTGATTGGTGCACATTTTCTCTCTGCAGTTCTGTGAGTCCTTCAGGGATACAGAGAGTAGAGTGAGGACAGGTTTTTAAATTAGATACAGATGGTGCATTCTGGGTATTCCAGGACATTCTGGGCCAGCATGACTGTGGGCTGTTACTTCAGCATTGCATTACATGATTGGACCAGTTTACATCAGTGGAGAATAATGCTGTTGAGGTGAATTATTATTAAAGGTTATGCCTTGTGAAAACTCCCAGCTTACAGCAGGAGGGGAAAACATTAAGACCAAAGGGCTCTCATATCCTCAGCAGGCAGGATGCTTAACACATAGCCATTAATCGATCAGGCCATTTAGATGCGTCAGTTTAAATTGATGCTGGAGGCAATAGCCAAATTTTGGCTATGTGGCTGCTCTGGTATTTGTGGCAAGATCAGGACCTTCCCACTTCTTTTATATATTTCCTTTATATTTATAAACAGTGTGCTGAAGTTACAATACAAAGCAACAGAATTCCACATGCTAATGATGATGGTGACAAGCGTAGTGCATTGGGCGCAAAATAACCTAATGTACTGAACAGTTAGCATAGCGCTAATACTGAACATTAGTGCTTGCTGACTGTGCTAATTCAAGAGATAAACTGATACTTAGTCCAAATGCAGAATGAAGTCACAGAAAGTGCTACAATTTGGAGCATTTGATGTCATGATTGTTGAGTGAGGTAACAGGGGTTTAATCCCCAGCAGTGCAGACCAACACCATTCTCAGCAGTCTGTTTCCTGCCCAGACCTCCAGGGTAGTTTATTAAGAGATGATCAATACTGAATGGCGCAGTTTATATCAGCAGCAATTTCTGTCCATATGTGTTCACCTTGGTAATAAGACAGAGAGCCGACCCTCTCCAAGTGCTTAGTGCCTTCCACCAATCCATGTGATGTCAACCTGAATAGCGAGCCAATAATTGGCCAGTGCGTCTCCGTCGCCCCGCTGATTGGACGAGGCCGGGTGGAGACTGCTTGTGTGCTGCGGGAAGAGGCAGATAAGGCCCTGGCTTATGACTCATCCGACAGCAACACAAAAACATGCCCCCAGCATCACTCATCACCGGCGGTTTTGTCAGGCAGCAAGACTTTAAATCTCATTTGCATTCTCCCCGGTTGAAAAAAATCAGCTTGTTCGTTGTTACTTTTTATTGATGAAAGTAAATCTCATGCCCTCTGGCAAACGCTGAACTAATCAAGTAAAATTTGTATTGAAAATGAAGAAAATCGACTTGCCTCACCGGGTGCATTTTTGTCATATTCAGCAAAATAAGCAAAAGAAAAAAGGATTTCAAGTCAGTGCATTAAGCGCGAATACTTAAGTGTGACCTAATTTTAATGTATTTTCTGGGTTGATGCAAAGCCATTCGGAAACATGCTCCCTTGTCGGTTTGGCAGTTTTCACGGTCGGGCAGGTTTGGGTTTGTTTACGATCGAAAGAAAGGGAGTTAGGGCGACATATTATAGGCAGAGGGGAAAAAAACAGTTCAATCCAAAGCATGAAAAGTGAAAAGTGTTCGGAGGGCTTTGTGTAAGTTAATTACAACTAAAAATGAAAAAGGCCACAGTGGCGAGATCGTTTTATCTATTGGAGCTGCAGCTATAGCGCAGGAATGGAAAATCCCTGCTCTTTTTTTATTGTGAGGAAAGTTAAAGGGAAAAAAAAACCGGGCAAAAAAAAGTGATTGTGTCAGCAGAGACCGTATTTTCCTCGTTCCCCTTCAGAGCAGAGAAATATCCGTCAGCGTGAGCCGGGATGTGATTTAGAGCGATGCTGAAGGACCGCTGCGCAATGTTGCGCGAGAGGAGACGTCCAGTATGTTTCCAGCTGATAGAGGTGAACTGAAGAAACCTCTGCAGCTGTGTGGCTGTATCGGCGAGCACCGCGGGACGAGGGGGGAGGGGCTGGTCTGCTGGGGCTGATGGGATTTGGGGGGGCGCTGGAAAAACGGGCGAGAAGAGGAGGTCCCTTTGTTGTCAGGATGAACTGCGAGGGGGAAAAAAAGCAAAGATGTTATTTGCATAACAAAGTAAGACACCGAGGGCTTGTTAAAGACTTGCGGCTGAAAAAAATATATCTACACTCATTGCTTTTCTCGGCACTGTGCTCGATTTGCTTTCCTTCTCAGGATTTTTTAAATTTATTTTTATTTTCAATTTTTTTTTAGTTCAATTCCCCAATTGACAACTTTCCGGCAGGATTTCCAGACCCGCTGCTAGCAATAAACTTCATTTCTAAATCGCAGTTTAAATTCGTGAAGAATAATTGAGGAATAGTTAATCTTCCGGACAAAGGGAGAAAATGATTAAGTAAGCTCGCTTTAAGTTGCAGAGTGGATTAAGAAAAAAAATAATGTGAATAAATTAACTGCTGTTAAGTCACTTTTTGGTGGTTTGAAATGAGTTGGGTGGGTGTTGGGCAGGCGGGGGTCGCTGGAGAGGAGCTCGGCCCCCGTTAATTGGAGGGGGGGGGGATCTAAGACTCTAGCGATAGGGCGAGGGGTGTGTTTGCTTTACGGTCTTAAATTATGGATACGGGACGGGGGGGACCTTCCATGGTGGCACAGCCAATTCCTTCTCAATAATGCATCGAGATGGGCGCCCTCCTACGCTTGAGCGAGGGTGAATTTACATAGCGACTATTTGATTTCACTGCTGCATGTGGTGGTGGTGGTGGGGGGGGGGGGGGGGGGGGGGGGGGGGATAAAAGCCAGTCTACAGCCGCGGCAGACCCCCCCATTTAAAAGAAGCCACGAGAGAGAGAGAGAGAGAGAGAGAGAGAGAGAGAGGTAATATCTATGCAAAACAAGGGCGAGTCCCGAGCGAAGTCGGCATGAACACAGCACCGCCAGAGTCGCGCACGGACGCCTGTGGTGTGGAGAGCAGGTTTGTATTAGATATCGTCAGTTATTTATTTATTTATTTATTTTTGCGAAGTGGATAGAAAGCACCCTGCTTTGCACAGGTGAAGGAAAAATAAGTTTGTTGTGCTTTCAAAGAATAAACGTGAACTCTTAGGTGGATGTATACAGATCTGTCTTTGAATCTGTTCCCTGTAATTCAGCCAACACTTATGTCTGAGGGCCAATGACCTTGAGTCATCAGCCTGACTGTGGTGTGCATACCGTATGAAACTGTGCTCTTAATCACAGAAAACTGATGTGTGACAGTAAACCTACAAAATGGCTGGAAACTGACATGGCTCTCCAAGGTTTATATATTTAATATATAAATATAATAAATATAAAATATATTTATATATATTTTTTTCCCTTAAATCAGTGGTGTTCAACGGAAGAGATGACAGATAATTAATGTCCATAGACACCGAAGACCACATTAGACTGCATGTAATTGTAATAATTGCCATCCTTCCCATTGTATTCATGTACTTGTTAGTTACGGCGATTAACAGGCCAAGAACATCTGACTGGGCTGCACTCAATCTGTGGTCCTTTCCAGCACACTGCACCGTCACACTGCACACTGCACCTTCACACTGCACCAGCACACTGCACCAGCACACTGCACCTTCACACTGCACCGTCACACTGCACCTTCACACTGCACCGTCACACTGCACCTTCACACTGCACCAGCACACTGCACCTTCACACTGCACCAGCAAACTGCACCTTCACACTGTACCAGCACACTGTACCTTCACACTGCACCAGCACACTGCACCTTCACACTGCACCGTCACACTGCACCTTCACACTGCACCAGCACACTGTGCCTTCACACTGCACCAGCACACTGCACCTTCACACTGCACCAGCACACTGTGCCTTCACACTGCACCGTCACACTGCACCAGCCCACTGCACCTTCACACTGCACCAGCACACTGCACCGTCACACTGCACCAGCACATTGCACCTTCACACTGCACCAGCACACTGCACCTTCACACTGCACCGTCACACTGCACCTTCACACTGCACCAGCACACTGCACCTTCACACTGCACCAGCACACTGCACCTTCACACTGCACCGTCACACTGCACCTTCACACTGCACCAGCACACTGCACCTTCACACTGCACCTTCACACTGCACCGTCACACTGCACCTTCACACTGCACCTTCACACTGTACCGTCACACTGCACCAGCACACTGCACACTAATAAATGTCAGTAGCCACAGAAATGCATAATATGTGTGTGACATTTGACAATGTCTTGTAACATTTCCCTCGCTATTGACTAGATTTTCCATCAATAAACATTTTCAGTGGTACATGGTAGCTGCGCTGTTACAGATCATCTGACGAACACCGGTCAAACGAACAAAGAATTTGTGCATCCTGGTGCACCTCACAAACGTAAAGATGGAAATTACATTTTTCTTGGGCAAGTTCCTTGATCACAAATATTTTTTGTGAGCTGTGATGATTCTCCTTTGTACACGCGGACAGCAGGTCAGCGTTAAACTACTAGTACATCCAGACACTTTTCTCAGCTTTTTGCCCAAAGTGTGTTTTTTTTTTATGAGAATGATTCACTTGAACTCTCAAGTGTTCATAAAAAAGACTTAATTAAGCTGAAACAAGGTGGTTTCTTGTGTCTAAAACTATACGCTGTGTTCCGTCTGCACGCATATTAACTTAAGTGAATTTTTTGAAGGTGCTGGAAGATCAGTAAATATTATCAAAAATACTGGCAGCAGTTGCCAACTCAGGAAAGAGAAATGCTCTGGAGGGGAAAGAGTGAATCCATCAGCTGAGATGGAGTGTGCCTTATGTGTACATGAAGGGACATTTGTGAAACTTATTGCCCATTACATTTGGGTTTAGTTTTCCTACATCTCCCTGCAGTGACGGCAGCAGGATCTCCCCGCAGTTTGGAGTGCTCCCAGAGTTCCTTAGCAACAGAACAATATTCCAGACAAACATTACTTTACATTAAAACACTGCTTCAATCTTTTAGCATATGAACTAAGCACATATTGCCAGTTGAACAGTGTAATGGAAACCGATTACCATAAAGGAATAGATTCTGCTTTGCTGGTACAAACTTATTACAAACTTATCCTTGAAACAAGCGCACACTGGTTGGATATTCATGGCCATGGTTCTGGAAAGAGATGTTGGGATCAGTACATGACCACATTCACGCACAGGGCACATATCTGCACACCTCAAAAGAGTGGGTGGCTTGGGTGGCAATAAGATGTCAATAAAATGTTTTCTCATCCTTGAAACAAGCGCGCACTACATCTCTGCAGTCTTCACTTTTGTTTATAATGCAACAGTTGTTGTCACACACTTTCCTGTATTATAAACAAAAGTGAAGTCTGCAGAGATGTAGTGCACGCTTGTTTCAAGGATGAGAAAACATTTTATTGACATCTTATTGCCACCCAAGCCACCCACTCTTTTGAGGTGTGCAGATATGTGCCCTGTGCGTGAATGTGGTCATGTACTGATCCCAACATCTCTTTCCAGAACCATGGCCATGAATATCCAACCAGCTCTCCACCAGATGTTAGAACATTGCTGCAGTGACTAGCATCCATTCTTTCCAGAGATGCATTAATAAGGTGAAACAGTGATGGTGCTCCAGGCCTGACTCAGACCTTCGCTGTTTACCCCAGCAGTCCTCGAGGGGTGGGGCAGTCTGGTTCTTCTGCACCGGCCTAAACCAAACATACGTGGCCTTTGCTCTGTGTGGGGGATTATCACAGTAAACCAGGAAAGAGCCTCTGCCAAACTTTGAAAGCGTAGAATTATCTGGAATATGATTATTCATGCTGGGGTAAAGGCTTCCCTCCAGTGGAATCAGTAGATGTCACCCAGATGTTGAAAAACAAGCCCAGCGTCCTCCTGACACGTAATACAGTGACACTGCCTAACCAAGTGTTGATATACAACGCAAAAGGAGGCCTTTGGAGTCTTTATATGATGGCAGTTCAAAGTGAACTTTACCCCCAACCCGAACCCTAAACAGCAAATAAGGACGCCAGAAGCCTCCTTGTTCGTCCTTTGTCGACCCTTGGTCAGGTAGCGTCACAATATGACACTTCGGGATGAGAATGTGTTGATAAAAATGGCCCCTCAGCAGCTGGATAGCTCACTCGGTTAAGGCACCGCGCCGCAGTGCAGAAGTGACTATCACATTGCGGGTTTGAGCCCCGGTCGTACCAACCGACAGTGGTCGGCAGCTTTTTCAGAGTAGCGCACAATTGGCCATTGCGCTACAGGGTTTCAAATTGGGAAGGGACTGCCGGAAAAGGGAAATAAATAAATAGCTTTGTTCGTTGCTTATGCGCCTCCTGTTGGCCGGACAGGTGCTCGTCAGGAAGATTCTAAGCCTGTTCATGTCCAGGTGTCCTCCGCCCTCATTCTGAACTTGCGAAGATTCTACCAATGAGTGTATAAGAAGCAGTGGTTGATGGGCACGTGCTTTGGAGGAGAGCCGTGAACTGTCTTTACTCTCCTGAATTGGTAGCAAGGGGTCGCATACGAGCAAGCCTTGTACATAGTTCACCAATTGGGCATTCCTGATTCGGGTGGGGTTGGAGATGCCAAATTTAGTTAAAAAAAAATATACAGCCCCTCACCGGGGAGCGATCCCATATTTTGGCGAAGAATGTGTGCAAATTTAGTGCGTGGGCTCTCGCCAAAGGTGCGTGAGGGCAGTCACCATGTTTTATCACAAAGCTGAACAGTCTTCGGGCTTCAGCTGTGCTTCAGAAGATTACCCACGAATGCGCAAGTGCTCGTTGGGCGGACACAAATGGACTGGTGGATGAACGTTTAGCAGGCAATGACACAATGTTACCCTGGCCAACTCTGCATCTCCCTTCGGTGGGAATTATAGCCACAGTCGGCAATGGTCTTATACCAGACTAAGTTAATTTTTATCAGCACCACTGCACTCCAGCAAATTTATCTTCCCTTGTACTCGGAAGTCTGTGCGCATTACTTTGTATTTTTGGGCCACAAGACCATTCTGAATTCTGCATGATTCCCACTGTGAGGGAGTTTTTGCAAAAGTTCTCCTGACAATGAATCATATCTGAGGGTAATCACCCATAACCGTAATGAAGCGAAAGTCTTCAAACCGCGCTGATGTATAATACAACAAAGCGCACGGTGCGCAGTCTGGCAGCCACGTGGAGCGCCTCAATCGCGGCTGGGGCTCCTTTGAAAGCGCGCCGACTCGGCGAGGAGCGAGTGAGAGAGGGAGGGAGGGAGACAGAGAGAGAGAGAGAGAGAGAGAGAGAGAGAGACACACACACACACAAATCTCGCTGCCATCTCGTCTTCAGCTGCCAGCACACAGCACTGAAGCTTGCCGAGTCGCCTTTGTTGTCTGAAGACAGACGGAGGAACTCCAAGCAGTTTTGTGCACCCTTTCTAAACAACCTCGCCTCTCTCTCTCTCTCTCTCTCTCTCTCTCCGTATCTCTCTCTCTCTCTCCCTCCGTCTCGACACAGACACTGTGTCTCTCACTGAGGTGTGCAGCATCACTTTGAATCCCCAGCCTTTGGCTCCTCAGCATTTTCATCAGTGTATTTAATTGGAGTCAGTCCTGGCATCTCTCTCTCCAAAAACACAGCGCACTCTGAAGAACACACACACACATACACACACACACGGTGTGGGCCCGGAGATGCAGAAGGATCTCATTTAATTGGATTGAAGGTGTTTTGTAAGGGCTTCTGTAGGTGTACCCCGCCGCTGCGATCAAAAACACTGTCTCATGGCTGCCAGGGTGACATCAATCACCCCCAAAATCCAGTGAACTAGTTTAACCTCCAATAGACTGCAGGCTTATCAAAAACAGTATGTCGCCTCGGGTGCATTTGTACACTTTACAATTTAATAAAACTGTATAAATACAGTTTGAATTATAAAGACATTTAAGCTGATATTTTAGAGCGCATTTGTTATATACTGTATCTGTTGCAATTAGCAGTACAATTCAAAACTTTGGCCACAGAACTCATGAACATTCATGCATGCACTAGCATGGCAGATGCGTCATTGTCTCGGATCTGATAACAGTTAGCTGCTCCTATTCTGTTCAGTTCCTAGAGTGGAATCAGCCAAAATTGTTCTCTTTGTGATAAGGACTTTGCCAAAACTGTTTGATTTCTGACGCACTGCAGGCTTCGCCACACAGAGGTCGCGGGTTCATAGCGAGTGTGGCACTGCTCTTAACCTAAATTACATCAATAAATGATCCTGCAGAATAAACGCGTCATGTGGAAACGTGTTCTGCATAAATCCCTCTGCATAGGCGAATGCCTGCTAAGCAGTTAAGTGATGTGATGGAGAGGGCAGCCAGTAACCTTGACTCAGCAGTTAAAGGCTTTATCGATGAAATTAAAACATGCTTTGTGCTGCAACCTTATGTCATCACATTGCACGTATTAATGATATATGTCTCATATTCAAGCACAAGTTATTTCTCCTTTGTCTTTGTGTAAGATCCATTAGAAGCCTTTCTAAAAATGTGTAATTTATTATAGAGTAAGTATTCAAGACTTCTCCATTGTATTTGTATAGTTCCAGTTCTTAGCTGCAATACATCACTTGAGTGTGATTTTTTTGATGTTTTCGAACAATTCAAAATCGGTTACATAACTCTTGCTATTTAAAGGGACATTCCACCGATTTTCAAACTCATCTCTGTCTATCGGAGTTAGAGATATAGTGTGAAAAACCTCTGCCATTTTTGCTAGTTTTGTGTATATGTATCTCTATAAATCAGAAGCAAAATCTGTTTCCCCCTTCAGCGGTGTCATTTTACACGTACAGTGATGCAGCTGGAGGTACGGAAGAACTTCATGCTTTTTCACTTTGTATTTCTGGTCTCCGCCTCTGGGTGGTCAGAGCGCGTACCCTGGATTCCTCTCAGAAAGGAAACTTCCTTGTTGTCTTCGCTTGAGTCGCAGAGACTACATATATGTGTTACAGTATCAATAGCACCCCAAAACATGAGTGCAGAGGATGTTCAGGATGAGTACACGTTTTACAGAAAGCTAGCCAGATAATGTGCCCTCCATATTCCTTGTTATCTTTTGATCAGATAGCGGACGTTTTTGTGAGCTGACAGTTGCAGTGGACTGGAGCAAGCGGGAAATTTCGCTGGCCATTTAAGCAAAATAACCACACTGCATTGGCATGACCAGCATCATTTCTTCAAGTAACGTGAGCTTTAGCTTATGGTTATGACATGAGTTGGCTGGAGCTAGGTAAAAAGCGGAAAATTTCACCAGTCATGAAATTTTTGCCAGATCATTGCATTGATGTCAGAAAACCTGACTGGCTTACTCACCTGCAACTCAGTTGGTCATCCTCTCTTCTTTAGTAGGGGTTTTCAGGGCGAATCTGAGTCTGGGTTGAAGTTAATTGCTTGGGCCTGGAAATGGAGGGTTGTGGCACAGTGGTCAGCATTGCTGCCTCACAGCAAGAAGTTCTTGGGCTCGTATCCGGGCCGTGGCCCCCCTGGGCGGAGCCCGCGTGCCCCCCTGGGCACCCCCCCCACCCACAGCCCAAAGACACGCACATCAGGCCAATCGGAGACACCAAATTGCCCATAGGTATGAGTGCGAGAGTGAATGGTGTGTGCGCCCTTCGATGGATTGGCAACCTGTCCAGTGTGGGTCCCTGCCCTTGGCTGTAGCCAGCTGGGATAGCCTCCAGCTCGCCCCGCGATCCTAGTGAGGAATAAGCAGGTATAGAAAATGAATGAATGGAAATTGAGGCGTGGCTACATAATTTGCAGTTCATTTAGGAAGACAACTCAGCTCCTCCAACCGGCGATGATACTTATTTTCCAGCACCTTTACCTTATATGTCATGCTTGCGATGGCCCGTTGCTTGTTCTATTGCCTGATCTGCAGGTGAAGAGTGAAAAATCGTGCCTTTAGCTTTAGCCTTTTTGTAGCTCATGCTCTTGTGCGGAGAACAAACTGTCAGCATTATTGTCACGACCAGTCCTTTTCACAGCAATATGATCAATGCCCCAATGCAACGCTGTCTATGCCAGCTGTAGGTCACAGATTCGCATGGGGCTGAGGGTGTATCTAGAGTTGTAAGCCAGCACAATGCATTGTGGTAGTAGTCATCTTCACAGCTAATGCATAGGGGAGCCATGGACGTGATAAATAGGCGAATATCTTGAGCTGCTGTGGGAAAATGTGATTGGTTTGCGTGAAACTTATTTATACAGAGCCTACACTTTAAAACTATGTATAGTTTCATTACCCATGAGGTAGATGGCTACTTAACTAATGCCAACTCTCTTATGTTTACCATACACTTGAAGATTTTGAAAAGACTGGGGATCTTGCAGAGCGCATCTGTAGGTTATCCACAATGTTCACGTCATTGAACTACTCTCTTTCCATGTTCCAACAGTAAAATATCTGATAACATTAAACTGCTTTGCGCCCCGGTGGCTCAACACTCTAAACGTGCAGACCATAAAGGCTGTGTCCTTCCTGCGGCAACCCGGGTTCGATTCTGGCTCGGGTCATTTGCCGCATGTCTTCCCCGTTCTTCTCCCCAACTTTCCTGTCTGTCTCATAAAGGAAAAAAAGAAAATCCTCTTTTAAAATTAATCCGGTTTGATTTTCTCAGAATGCCAAGATAAGAAAAAGACTGAGTCGGACTGAGTTTTATGACCACCTTACACCAAACAATTGAGATGGCAGGAACGCCCCCAACTTGAGCAAAACTCCCATGTTTCTATTCCAATATTGTAGACTTGTCTGTGTAGCAGGCCGAAGGAAGGCCCGGGCGGGGACTTGAGCCTCCAGACCCCTGGGTAAGAGTCATGCGCGCTGACCACATCGCCCAAGAGCCAGGCTCATTGGCAAGGTAGCCAGGGCATGTACTTATTAGGAGACACTTCCAGTGACAGGACCCTTCAACTGTCACATCTGCAACAGAGAAATCGCTTCAAAAGTCATTTGGAGTAATTGCAGCATTAACCTCTGTATTGTATTGTTTGCCAAGTAATATAACCAGGTAGTTGGTTTCTTTCTAGTTGGCTTTAGTTGGCTTTTCTAGTTGGCTTTATACCCAAGAATGTAGTGGGAGATCACTAGTGATGTACAAAACCCAAAACCAGTGAAGTTGGCACGTTATGTAAATTGTAGATAACAGAATACAATGATTTGCAAATCCTTTTCAACTTATATTCAATTAAATACACTGCAAGGACAAGATGTTTAATGTTCAAACTGAGAAACTTTTTTTTTTTTTTGCAAATAATCATTAACTTAGAATTTAAAGGCAGCAACACATTGCAAAAAAGTTGGCACAGGGGCGTTTTTACCACTGTGTTACATCGCCTTTCCTTTTAACGACACTCAGTAAACGTTTGGGAACTGAGGAGACCAATTTTTGAAGCTTTTCAGGTGGAACTCTTTCCCATTCTTGCTTGATGTACAGCTTAAGTTGTTCAACAGTCCGGGGTCTCCGTTGTCGTATTTTACGCTTCATAATGCGCCACACATTTTCAATGGGAGACAGGTCTGGACTACAGGCAGGCCAGTTTAGTACCTGCACTCTTTTACTACGGAGCCATGCTGTTGTAACACGTGCAGAATGTGGCTTGGCATTGTCTTGCTGAAATAAGCAGGGCCGTCCATGAAAAAGACGTTGCTTGGATGGCAACATGTGTTGCTCCAAAACCTGTATGTACCTTTCAGCATTAATGGTGCCTTCACATACGTGTAAGTTGCCCATGCCTTGGGCACTAATACACCCCCATACCATTACAGATGCTGGCTTTTGAACTTTTCGCCTATAACAGTCCGAATGGTTCTTTTCCTCTTTTGTCCGGAGGACACGACGTCCACAGTTTCCAAAAACAATTTGAAATGTGGACTCGTCAGACCACAGAACACTTTTCCACTTTGCATCAGTTCATCGGCGGCGTTTCTGGGTGCTGTTGATAAATAGCTTTCGCTTTGTAGAGTAGAGTTGATATCTACAGAGAACTATCGGATTGAGTCGCCTGGTAAGAGACACATTCTCTTTTTCTACACATTTTCTACAGCTACGTTCAATTAAACTTACCTTAATATCAAATAGCAAGAGCCAGTCATGAATTAATCATGTTTATGGAGTTCATTTGAGTGAATTATAAGTAGGCTATTTGTCACTCCTACAGGTACAAAAAGCAAAATGAATTCTTGCAGTTTACCAATTTACCTGTAATGAAGTGGAGACCTCAGACTCAACCCAGATAGCAAACACTTCCGCTCCGGATCTGCCGGACTCCAGCTGATCCGGCTCAGAGCCGGGGCAGATCCGGAATGGAGGTGCTTGCTATCTGGGAAACATGTGGTGTGGTAGGGTTCCACAGACGGTCAGATTTATCCTCACGGTGGATGGCTTGCAACCACTTTGTCCTTCTAATGGGCTCTGTTTTTATATTCGGCAAACGTATGAACTTTAATTACGGATTTTTCGTGAAATTCGATTTACAAAACGTCACACAGCAGCTCTTAACCGTTGTCCGCTCGTTGTTTTCAATGGTCGCTGAGGGTTTGTTTTCCACCCAAGCTAAAACCGGATGTGACGTTGGTGGGCGTTCCTGTCTAACTCCGTGTGTATCTATACGTGAATGAATGTTTTTTTCATCATCTCCTCTATCAGAATCAGGCTGCCTATCGGCTTAGTCTTAATTGTTTTGATTTTCAATCAGGAATAGTATGTGGGAACAGGTTCACAAAATCCTGTGATAAAAGTTTAGGTCACTGGCTCACCTCACTTCCTGTAAGCAAGTATTCGCAAATCTGCAGTTTCGCGAGCATTTCAAGTTCGATGTAGCCTACTGAATAATAACGCCACGGAAACTTAAACTGGCCCCTCATTCTGTCGAATAGTCTTGCTAAACAAGTTAATTGTCTGATTGCAAATAAAGCAAAGGGGAGGTTTCTGCCTCACCAAACTAACCTTCACCGCACGTCACTGCGTGCAAGTACTGTCGTACTGGCTGAAAGGCCTCTGCTGGCTTGACATGCCTAATACTATACCCACACCGTCCTTTAGTGAGAGAAAATGAATATACGCTGATTTTTTTTTCTTTTTTTTTTTACTTGTAAACCGCAAAAATCTCCAGAAATGACGACAGGATCAGTCAGGAGGATCTAATCAATGAAAAATTAACGCTGCGTTCTTATGCATCCGCGAGGTCACAAAAATTATATCAGAGGCTAACAGTTTCATTCCGTTTCCCCTATAAAGTTAATTTGGGTAAAAGCATCGTGCTGTATTACTGGTTGATCTATTTGATCTATACAGTAATGCCGCATAATTTTTTCCAAAATAAATTTTATAACACACGCAAAACTGTGGCAGTAACGGCAAAAATAAAAAAATCACTTAGCACAGCGCCCTATCAAAATAACTTACCATTTCATCATTTAATTGCCTTTTCACCCGCTCAGAAAGTCCGTCTTCGGCCCAGGACCCAATCCTAGCAATACAGATTTTCCTCCTTCATCCATGGGTATCGCGTATAATTGCTGATGTTGAAATGCCTCTCAAAAGCCTTGGATTTTTGCATCAAATTAAGGTCTGGTGTAGGTTTACCCATGCTGACCAACTCAAACTTCTCATCGAATATCAATCTGGAAAACATGCTGAATAAACTCAAAATGATATTCACATCCATCACAAATCAACCATTCAGGCAAGCTCACTAGGTTGTTTACCGCGGATTTAAAAAAATTTTTTTTCGCTAGCTTGTGATTCGCCTGGGGAACAGCGGGCGGAACCTATCATAACATTAGCGATAAGGAAGCCCTCCCATTCATAGGGGAAATATGATTGGACAATTTTACTACCATTTGAAATGACTATTGCTCGGAGCCGAGCCCTCTGTAAATGCACAGCATTTCATTCCCAGCAACTGCAGGGGGAGACAATTCAAAGTTAGGTGTAGGAGACATGACTTACTTCAACCATGCATTAAGATGAGCGAGAACTATTGGCAAACGGTATACAGTTAGCTAGCTATGTCTTGGCAAGGTCGCTAAACTCACATTACAAAGGTCATATACTCATGTAAACTCATACTCATTCGGCAGCAAGTTAACTAGGAAATGTTAATTGATATTGGAAAGCTACCCATGGCTAATATGACTAGCTAGCAACAATGTTAGATCATTTTTTCATCTGCATGTGGCATGCTTGTAGCTAGTCAATATAAGTAAGGCAATTGGCATGAATTTACAACGCAGCCTACAATAGGCGCTGCCAGTAATCTAGCTACCGAGCTGTTAAGTCACAATATGAATGTCAATTCCAGTAACCGATCTAACTTTATAGTCAGTGACAATGCAGAATTTTATATCTGATAGGAAGTATTGTGCGATAACGTCTGATGCTTCTCGTGAAGATATCTTAGTCCACTTACTTGTGGCTAATTCGATGCCAGCGAAATTTTCACTTTGCAATATCAGAATCTCCGAAGTATATTAGCCACCTAGTTTCCGAGATTGTTACTGTGCCACTTGCGCACGTGAAACAGAACAGGCTGTAAAGTGGCAGAAAAGATTGAGATCCGGCGGACAGTTAAATAGACATTTCCTATAGCTAATTCTAATTCTACCTGGCTATATTCACTTGCTTAAGCCTTTAACAAGTGAACAAAACTAAAATAAATTGACATGGTCAATTGCGCGAGGTCATAACTTAGAAACAAAGGAAAGTAACCTGGGGTATATTTCCCAACAGCGCTGTTGCTACCAACTTGCATAGCTGCAATCATAGAGATATATAATACAACCAGAGAGAACGAGGAAGTACCTTTGGAAGAACCAGTTAGCATGTTAGCTTTCTGCTTCCACGTTTCCCACTGGAGGGAGGCAATTTTGAGGCCAAAGACGTGGCAGCTCCGTAGACACCAATTCAAAAGTGTAAATTTTTTTCTTGCCAAATAAAGTGAAAACAATAGAAAATTTATTCGGTAATCCTTCATTATTTTGCTCTTTGTCTGATGCAACTGTTCATCAACTGGGGGGGGGGTTACAGACAGACACGTCCCTTTATGACAAGAATTAGTCCAGGCAAGTCTCAGTCATTTTCCTTTATTGATGCATTTTCCAGTTATCATAATTGGCATCTGAAGACACAGTTTCTCTCCATATGCGATCTAACAGCGTTTAAATCATGGGCAAAATTCAGTACAGTTGCAGATCCGGAAGTGAGGTTTGGGGTGGGCAAAACATCCCTTTAAAACAGTTATTAGTTGTGACCTGTTCTCAGTCATTTTCATGATTTACAGAAGGTTCACTCCGAGAGCACACCACACTTAACAGGTGCTACTTGTTCTTTCTAATTAGGTTAGATGACAGTCATTCATCTGGACGCATATTTGCTGTATTTAAATCAACATTATTCAAAACTGTATACCTGCGCAAATAGCTTGAGCCGCTTGCTTTTCATAGCCTATTTAACTGCAAAGTGCCACTTTTTTTTTTAATCAACCCACACAATACCGAGAGTGAAAGGCGATATTTCATTTGAATGCGAACCAGTTCAATCAATGCAAAGCATGGGCTGATTAATATGTTTAAAATCTTAATATTAATTTTTTTTCTGTACTGAATTTAGCCCATGATTTCATCACTGTTAGATCGCAAATGGAGAGAAACTGGGTCTTCAGTTGCCAATTACGATAATTGGAAACTGCGTCAATAAAGGAAAATGATTGAGAACTCGCCAGGTCTAATTCTTGTCATAAGGGACGTCTCTGTTTGTGCCCCCCCAATTCCCACTTCTAGCGCCGCGGCAGGTTTTGAGCTGCCTTGTTTTTTGTGCGTGTTTATACCGCAGTAAGATGAATACATTTTTTTATTTTATTTGTTAGTGGTCTGACCGGACCACTGAAATGCAAAGTGTGGAGGTCCGTACTGGCAGGGAAACGTTGGCGGGCCATCGAATGAAAGGGAATGTCGAGCCCTGCATCAGGTGAACTCCAGTATTCTTTGGACAGTGACGCATTTTGGCTGAACTAATCAGTGGATCTGGATCCTGTTCACCTTGTATTTTACCTGCTGAAGAGGAGACTGAGGGGAAAAAGGTCCCTGAAAGAAGCAGGAAATGAAGATGCTGCAGTACAGGCCTGGCAGAGCATCACCAGGGAAGATACCAGCGTCTGGTGATGCTAATGAGTCACAGACTTCAAGCCGTGATTGCATAGAGAGGATATGCAACCAAATATTAAGAATTATTACTTTATTCCAGAATATGAGAAATTAGTCAGGATTGTTTGATGCACCTGAGAACTAGGGGACCATGTAGTATAAAAATGCTGTCATTTCAAAATGGTTTATCAGATAACCAGGAATGTATAGGAATTTAGATGTCAGCGCAGAAGCGGCTGTTTCTGCAAAATGGTGGTTTCGTCTGCAGAAGTCATGCCCTCTGCGTCCTCCATGGTTGTGACGGCTGTTAATAAATCACACCCCTTTAAACTGGTGGAGGCCCCGCAGGGCATCGTACTTCTGCAGATCAGCAAAGTGAAGCAAGAACAGTTATGTAACGTGGCACACATAGTGTGTACTCATTCACATGGTAGAAATTGATTCTAAAACTATTCATATATCCAGTAATTTCTCCTAATATTAACTGCAGATGCAATAAAAATTGTTTTTGAAGAGAAATATCTCTGATTAAGTTTTTTTTTTTTTTCACATGGCAACTGTTTAGGCCTTTCTCATGTCGAGTAGACTGTGTTAGAATTATAACCCTCTGCGGCCAGTCCCACACACACACGCGCGCAAACACACACACACACACACACGCACGCACGTGCCCACACACACACGCACACACACACACAGACAAACACACACACAGACAAACACTCACACACACACACGCGCACACACACACACACACACACACAGACAAACACTCACACACACACACGCATACAGACAAACACACACACACACTCACATGCAAACACCCACTCACACACACACGTGCCCACGCATACACACACACACAGACAAACACACACACAGACACTCAAACATGCACGCAAATATACACACGAAAACACACACTCACACACACACCGCTTGAGGAGTTGAGCAGCATCACGCCCTTAATTAAAAGGATTAATTACCATACATGGCTCCGACATGCTCAGTGTGGGAGGACCCTGAGTTGTTCCAAAGATTACGCCACATGCCCATGTATGTGTGAAATGTAAAGAAAGGGTTAAGCATGCTAATCCAATTTTGTGCAGTTTATGTAATTTATACAAGTGTCATGTCAAAGTCAAGGAACTAGCAGTTAACTTTTATCCAGTGACCCATATTACAGATGTTCTTGCATTACATGCACGTTCTACATTTTGTCCTTCGAATTATACTCTTCAGCTCTGATTTTTGAGTTTCAGAAATAATTTAAAAACTTCAGTTTCTTGATTTATACCAAAGCAACCAGAGAAATAATGGGGACATGGCTTGTAATCCTCGATAGCAATCATGTGCTTTGATTTCTGTCTCACACGGCTCTGTAGGGTTCATGACATGTTCTCGACGGTCTTTATCTTCTCATTTCTGTGAGCGTGATGATGTTATTAAATAAATTTATGGAATATTTCATGATTATTTCTGTCTCAGTCAGACTGCCTGGAGATGTGTGTGGGTTACTCTTCAGGAAACCAGGGCCCACCTGCTGTTTATCACACACACACACACACACACACACACACAGGCTTTTTCTTTCCCCCTCATACAAACACATGACTACACGCTCACCTGCACATGCTGACTCGCACACAGGCAAGCACACATGCGCACTTTCTCACGCGCTCACAACCGTACGCACACGCTGTCTTACAGACACTCAAATGCACATACACTCTATCACAAACACAGCCGCACTCACACTCAGACACAATCGCAATCATACCCAGAGTCTCTCTGCACGTGCACACATGTGTCCACAGAAACACACACACATAAACAGGGATGCGCACACGCACACACACACACACACACACACTTACACACACTCAAGTTTCCTGGCTCACAATCTCTGTTTCCTCTGAGGTGGGCCTAAAATGAGCCCCACATTTGTTCTTCTCGGGCTTCAAGTGTTTACTCTGAAACGCTGCCTAATTTGAAGCTCGTTTGGTTTTGGGGCATGACGGAGAGACGGGGGGCTGCAAAATTCATCCCAGATACAAGAAAAAAGCTCCCAATCATCCCTCTAACGAGTGGGGAAGGTGGAACCTCTCGCCTCCCAGAAGCCCTCGCTCCCTTTCAAAATCTGACTAAATTTTGCACCCTAGAGCGTTCACTTTTAAAGCGACGCGCTAGCTGCTCCGCAGCCTGAATAATTCATTCTGTATCGGGGGGATCTCTGCATTACCCCAGATCAGCGGTGCTGGGTGCCCCGTTAAAGAGGACGAGGCGAAACAGCCGGCTCTGTTTCACCGTCTCGCCGGTGCGATAAAACTGAGATAAAACTGGTGTGATGGAGGAGTCTCAGATGAAGGAGCCTGTTAGAGCTAATGCTCTGTGGCAAACTGGGGGTGGGGCCCCTCTGTGATGTGGCCCCCATTCATGTCATAGGAAATAGTTGGCCCTTGACTAAAGCAGCTGTGCTCTTTATGTGGGAAGTTTCACTTTCTTGCAAAATAAGCTCTTTGCATATGGGACAAGTGAATTTATGAAATTGGCCTAAATCAGTCTCTCAAGATATTTTTTTTAGTGATTTATTTATTGTATCTGGAGGAGGGAATAAATCTCAGGATCATGACTGTGGTTTTCTAGGATATAATCATCTTGCCCAAACCTGGACTGAATCCCCACACTGTAACAAGTCCCTACACTGTAATGAATCCCCACACGGTAATGAGTCCCCACACGGCAATGAATCCCCACACTGTAATGAGTTCCCCACACTGTCATGAGTCCCTACACTGTAATGAATGCCCACACTGTCATGAGTCCCTACACTGTAATGAATGCCCACACTGCAATGAGTCCCTACACTGTAATGAATGCCCACACTGCAATGAGTCCCTACACTGCAATGAGTTCCCACACTGTAATGAATCCCCACAATGTAATGAGTTCCTACACTGTAATGAATCCCCACTCTGTCATGAGTCCCTACACTATAATGCAAGGGTCCCCAATCTTTCCCAGAAAGGGCCGGTGTGGGTGCAGCTTTCATTGCAACCAACCAGCTATGCACCGGATGCTACTAATCAAGCTTATTAGTAAGGAGTCCAGGGGTTGATTAGTAGCATCAGGTTTGTAAATGCTCGGTTACAATGAAATCCTGCACCCACACCGGCCCTTTCTGGTAAAGATTGAGGACCCCTGCTATAATGAATGCCTTCACTGTAATGAGTTCCCACACTGTAATGAATCCCCACACTGCCATGAATCCCTACACTGTAATGAGTCCCTACACTGTCATGAATCCCTACACTGTGCTAAATACCTACACTATGATGAATCCACACGCTGTTGAATCCCCACTCTGTACTGAATAACAAAATTGTCATGAATCCCCACGCTATGCAGAATCCCCACACTACACTGAATCCTCTCACTGTACACAGTTGTCCATATTGAAGGGAAGCTCTGCTCAGTGTGGAATGTAAGGGAGAGACACAGTAACTAAGTGATGTTTTTCTCTGGCTGGCATTATCTTCAGGAGCTTTGTATCAAAACCTCTCCCCAGGATCAACACTACTGCTCAAAAGCCTGCAGATAAGCTCAAGCCTTGCAAAAATGGCAGCATTTCTTGAAGCTTTTGACATGTAGGTTCCTCAGTGAGTTATGGATGCCAGAATGAATGCTGTTTATTGGTGGAGGTCTTTTAAATTAGTCTCATTACATTCAATTATTTTCAACACAAAAACATATCAGTTTTCAATACTGTGGCATCCAACCGATTACAGATTAGAGGCAAAAATGTTCAAACTCATCCTTTACCCAGATTTATCTGCTGATTCCCTGAATCCTTTAATAATATTATGCACAGTA